>JAVQKC010128350.1:0-12067 GCA_036025475.1 Philypnodon macrostomus
AGGAGCTGGAGGAAGTGTCTGGGGAGAGGGAAGTCTGGGTGTCCCTGCTTAGACTGCTGCCTCCGCGACCCGGCCCCGGATAAGCGGAAGAAGATGGATGGATGGATGGATGGATGGATAGATTAATATTGCTCTTTACAGGGCTTTCTCTAAAATTAATTCACATCATAGTCACACACTGGTGGTGGTAAACTACCTGTGTAGCCACAGCTGCCCTGAGCACCCTGACTGCAGCAATCTACACCACCGCCAATCACACAAGCACATTCAGACAAAATGCACAGTTTTGAGTGGGATTCGATCTGCCATGCCTCTGGTTGTAGGACGACCGCTCTACCATTGAGCCACCCACGTGTTTAATCCTGGTTTAGACCCCTTTTAGTCTTGCTTTAGACCATGTTTGGTCTCGGTTTAGACCTGGTGAGTTCTCATTTAAACCTGGTTTAGTTCTCATTTAGACCTGGTTTAGTCCTGGTGTAGTTCTCATTTAGACCTGATTTAATTCTTGTTTTGACTTGGTTTAGTTCTGATTTAGTCTGCCTTAGTCCTTATTTAGTCCTCGTGTAGTTCTAATTTAGATCTGGTTTAGTTCTTGTTTAGACCTGGTTTAGACCTGGACCAGAGTCATGTGGGCCCCTTCATCTCCTGGGCCCTAGTTCAGTTGCACTGGCTGCACTGCCTGATGCTATGCCCCTGTACCAGGGCTTGACATTAACACTAGCCAAATGCTGTAGATGTTAATGTTGGCTATTAATATATTCAGTCCAATTTGGTTTAGCTCAGTCGGTAGAGCGTGCGGCCCAAATATAGAGCTTACAATGCTTGCCCTGACATCATTCAAACCCGGCTCACGACTCCCCACTCTTCGCCTTGTTTCCTGACGTGCTACTGTCCTGTCAAATAAAGTCAGGAAAGGCACAAAAAATATCGAAGAAAAGAAACGTGAACTCAGAGCTGCCAGCAGCAGGGCAGCTGTCAGAGTGCCTGCTCTGTTGATCCTCAGTAGAGCTGCTGTCTGCTTACCCACCCGAATGGAAAGAGCAGAGTTTGGAGTGTGTTGAGGGGCGGGGCTGATCAGACCAGCCCAGCTCTGTTTGGCTTTTCATCATCCGTGTGTGTGTACTGGACACTGATTAAATGCCTTTGTAACACCTGTGACAAAGATTGTAGTTGGTAATATGTTTTTTGTTATTACTATGGTCTGTATTGTATTCCCTGTCATTGTAGAGTGTACTAACATGTACACTAACATATACTGCAGATGGCCAGAGCCAAGCCAACTTCAGGAGAAATGAAAGTATGTGCTATGAGGCTAAACCTGCTAATACAAATCATCCCACTCTATAAAGGTACAAATACTAAGTACATGCACTAAAGATGTATTTTGTATTCTGTTACATTACCCAATCAGAGTAACTATAACTAGATATTTTTACTTTGAGTTGCTGTATATTTTGTACCCAGTATAGACTTAAACGTATGTATGTTTATTGCTCTGCCAGTTTTTGCCCTATTCTGCCAGCTCTCACAGAGCCATTAAGCCTATTCTCTGTCCATTTTTGTTTTTTACTAACGTCGGGAAATATGAATCAACAAGTACTGCCATATATTCCATTGATTTCAGAAAAGTAACTGTAGGTAAGTAAAATAAGGAACTGGAATGAATACAGTTACTCATAATTAGTATTCTATACACCGTATTTTCCGCACTAAAGGGCGCACTGGATTATAAGGCGCACAGTCAATGAATGGTCTATTTTCGAAATTTTTTCATATATAAGGCGCACCGGACTATAAGGCACATTAAGCGAAACAAAACAGTATTCACAATAACTTTCAACCTCATTCATTTGTAACACGTAAAAAAACAGTTCGCTAAATCAAACGTTAGCGTATTCACAATAACTTAAATTTATTCAGTTATAACACATAACATACAACACAATACAGTCACTTTTTCAGTTTATTCCTCATCATTCTGAAAGTTTAAAAAGGGCATCTGGACAAGGTTTTGATTGTTAAAAAGCTTTCATCTGCCAATCCAGCAGACTTCTTCGCTGCTGCGATTGGCAGATGAAAGCTTTTCAACAATCAAAACCTTGTCCAAAACCTTGTCCAGATGCCCTTTTTCAACTTTCAGAATGACCTCTACCTGGATGAATGACAACCTTCACCGTCGTCTTTATTCCTCATCCCTCAAATTCTTCATCTTCAGTGTCCGAGTTGAACAGTTGGGCGATTACGGCATCCAGCATGCCCAGATCCCCCTCGTCATTATCCGAGTCTGTGTCATTGCTGTTACCTGGCAGTTCAGTGATGATTCCTGCCTTCGTTACGGTGAAGCATAGTACCAGTATGTATTACTCCGCGACGCTCTCGGAGCTTTGTAGTTTACCGAAGTCGTACCAAAACATTTTGACGGAGCGCCTTGAACGCAGTGTGTGTGGAGGTCAGTAAGCACAACCAGAATTAATCCATATATAAGGCACTCTGGATTATAATGCGCACTGTTGGTTTTTGAGAAAATTAAAGGTTTTTAAGTGCGCCTTACAGTGCGGAAAATACGGTACATGTATTCCATTACTTGCATTCCTAACACTGCATTCACAGGTTATACTGACTTCAGACTGTCTTACCTGGCCGTGCATCAGTTTGAATCCCTTTAGAACACAGAGATCCATGTCTTTGAAAAGCAGGTCTAAGATAAACTCAGTTACAGTCTGTGGTGTTGTGTCTTACTGATGTCAACACTGGCAAGGCTACTTGAAGCAGCTAGCCGGCAGCTCCGTGGAAGAGTGTTAACAGCATTTGATTGACAGCTAGTCAGCCAGTAAAGCGTAGTTTTCAAAATGTATAGTGGTCTATGGCAGGGGGTTGCGAAGGCCCTACTGGGGGCTGTCAGTGATTTTTAGAAATAGTTATAACTGTAGAATATTTAAAAAACAAACCATGCAAATAACAGCATCCCATCAGCATTTAAAACCCTTATTACAGTAGTAATAGTAAGTACAGTACTATTTTTGACCTGTTCACATTAGAATTCTTTTAATGTCTTTTTAGAACAGGGGGTTTCTCACCATTATTTGGCGGGGTCGTGGTCTGAAAAGTTGGGGAACCACTGGTCTATAGGATCCGGGGCGGGGACTTAAATATGACATGAATTCCCACTTTACATCATAGGACAGGACTTTAGGTCATTTTATAGAGCAGTCCCTTGATTTTCAAAAGAACGTTCCTGTCTATTAATTTTAACAGGAGAGTAAACTAAAACATTTAACAGAACGTTTTGGCATGTCAACATAAATGGGTGTTTGATGAAAAATGCTCTGAATTGTTAGTATCAAGATCTGCGTCCGCTCCATTTGCTAAAGTGAACTTATTAAAGGAGGATTTGTGATGAATGGACGATTAAATCTGAGCAAACACTGACAAACTATTGTGGTCGTCAACATGTCAAAAATCAAGAAACCAATTGTATTTAGCTTTTAGCTCAATGCTATTATTTGATGCTAAATGCTACATCAAAGAAAATGGCTGAGCATCGGTAACATCTCCAATGTTTTTCACCAGGCTCTGACATTACCTGCGTGTTGCTGATGTGTTGTTGAAGCTGTCCATTGTTTATTTGCACTTTGTGATTTTTGATACTAGTGCTAATTTCTCCATAGGAAATGCATCACAGTACACTGCAGTATACTTTCTGGAAAGTTTTAGACTGTTTACAAAAAAAGGGTCTATAGTGGGTGAGTTAATAATGCGTCTGAATATTGTCATCATAAATACTGATAATATGGAACATAGTGCCTTTTGGTAAGCTTTTGGGCCAATTGTGTATCCTGAGATTGACTAAATGGTGTGCCTCGTCTCAGAAAAGACTGAAAAAAAAACACTGGAGTAGTCCACTAAGCTGTTACTTCGTCGCTGAACGCTATCTCTGGTCTGTGCAATATATGTATTGTGCAATGTCCCTTCCAAATAAATAAACACAATTTATATGGATTTCAAGGAATAATATATAATATCTGGATTTAAAAATACATTATTCTTGCTTTGATGGTCATACAACTGATTAACCAATAACAATTTAGGTCAATCAAGACGTCAACAACCAGACAACTAATCAAGCAGAGTCTGTCAGCCCTACCCAGCAGCAGGTTTACATGGGTCTTCTGGTCATTTTTTAGTGGTCTTCTCCTCCACAGTGAGGCATGTGTGGGCTCTCAGTGCTGAAGTCTGATTTATACAACACTTAATAGCTCTCTCTGACAGGGCACACGGTCAAATGTACGGACGATTACTCAGCAGCACACACAACAATTAAAGAGTCATTCTTCACCCTCAGCACGCAGCTCGTTTTTCACACAACACGTCTCCCGCTGGGCCGGCCTGCTGCAGTCTGAGTGAACTGTGGGGACATTCAGAGAGAGGGATTAGAGACAAATGGTGACGGGCAGCTTAGACAATAACACTCTTCTATGTATGCTCTTGTATGTTCTGTAACATAACTGCTGATGACGCATCGTTGGTCAGATATTTGATCGTGAGGTGGTTTGTCTTTGAGCCAGTTCAGCTAGGGGTCCATTGTTCCCACAGCTCATTGGTCCCATGGCCCTTTGTTCCCACAGCCCATTGGTCACACATTTTCAACCCAAAATTAAACCCATTGGTCCCACATCCCTAACATTTTTTCCCACAGCCCAATAGTCACACATTTCAATGTACACTGTTTCCACATTTCTAACATTTTTAGCCCTAACCCAAACCCCTAACCCTCTAACCATAATCTCTACCCCTAACCTATAACCATGACCCTTCATCCCTAAACCTTTTTTTGGCCTAATTTTCAAATGTGGGACCAATGGGCAGTGGAACCAGTGGGCCTAATTTTCCAAATAGTTTAAGAAATGTGGGAACATTGGAGTGTGGGACCATGCTAAATATGCTAAAAACTACTTAAATGACAAAAAAAAAATCTTTCACTTGTGTTATTTGGTCAAGCTGCTGTGATTTGTCACATCTCGGATTTCAACTCCCATGGACTATTTTACATTCATATAGTTTAGAATGTGTAGGTTAACACTAATACAAAAGTTTTTTTGCATTAAACCAATGAAAAAAAAATAATCAGCATCCCAACAACACCATCACAACTCTTAATCTTTCTGGCTGCATCTCCTTCCTGTGTTAACACAGGTTCTCTTTGAGTACTCAATAGGCACTCAGGCAATATTTCTTTCCTCCAAAGTACAAATGTACCTACTTTGACCATATTTTTCAAGGAGAATAGTGTGAAAAATATCCAACTTTTTACTTTAACAAAACTTCAGTCAGTGTGATCCTAAATTAGATGTTAGGGTGAATGAAGCTTCCTTGCTAGGATAAATGCCTCTGGAAGAATCCGGTCAAGTCACAGGTATCGCCAAAACCACTAATTGCTTTTAAAGAGGCTTTAACAGAGAGTGCACAAAGAAATAAAAACATGTACAACTGACACAGACCTGGTGTTTTTGTATTTGAACAGTGATAGTCTAGAGTCTATAAAGTCTATATTCTTTGTGTTTCTTCTGTGGACAGTGCTGTAGGGGGAGCTCTGTGAAGGAGAAATGTGACCAAACCAGTAAAAAGTTGCACTTTAAGATCTCTGAATGGACAAAACATGAAGCAGGTGGACTTTACTAACTAATAACTACTTAATAAAGTGGCAGTGAGTGTTATACTGACAATACTGCAGCCCAACATTGAACTGGTTGTCAAATTGTGGGCAGGGGCCACACCTCGGTACACGAAGCCCCTAACGTCTGTCTCTGTAAAAACGCCAGCCGCTACAGTGTCTGCTGAGTCATACCATTTCAGAAATAGCATAATTAAAGCGTCGAAAACAAAGCAACAAAGACAGAATAAATTGGCCGAGCCTGCGTTTGCATCGCTGCAGGTTTTTTGCATTTCAAAGCTCCCGTGTCTGATTAAAAACAGGATTCATGCAGAGTCTTTGTTCAGATGGCTATTCTTTTACATTTATCAAACTGTCACAAGCACAACCTGACGAACAGGGCTGAACAATTAATGGCAATCAAATGGAAATGCAAATAATATCATCCGCCTTAAACAAAATATATGTAAAAAAATAAATACTGCTTACCTGGTAGGCCTCTACAAACATCGATGTGGAACAGTTAATAGTGTGTTAATGCTTCAGGACAGGTTCAAAATGTGCTGTGAACTGAATCTTGGTTTTGAAAACAAGATGGCTATACTCTAATCACAATCACAATTTCTCATAAAAATCCAAATTGGTTGAGTATTGGATGTAATACGGAGAAAAAATGTAGTCGATTTTCCGTCTTGTCAAATGAAATACTGAAAAAAAAATAACACTTAAAAAATTCAAATAACTTTTCACAGCATAAAACTATAACATATATACTTAGCTATAACTATATAAAAGTTGAGCAGTTAAACTACTCGCCACATGAGGGCAGTTGGTCAATGTGTATAGAATGATTCATCTGTTGGTCAAAAGTCCGCCTCTTCAACTTCAGAGATTAAGTATTAAATTTAGAATAGAGATTTTGGTCACACTTTATTTTCCGTAGCCCTTAACCACATTGTATCTACCTCATTGTAACAAACTGTAATAACATGTGACAACATTGTAACTAACTTTAACCCTAACCCTAACCTTAACCATTCTGTATGTACAATGTAGTCACATGTTATTACAGTTTGTTACACAGTGTATTACATTGTACTTAATGAGGTAGATACAATGTAGTTAAGGGCTATGTAAAATAAAGTGTGACCAGTTTACCTGTTTGAGTTGTATGGGAGAATATTGAGTACAAATGTATACCTTCGGTCGGTCACCTATAGTCTGACAATTATAGAAATCAACTTCAGTAGTCAAGTGTGCTGGGGATAATCTGTCTGTTTAATATCCTCCAGCATGAGAGCAAGAGGCCTTCAATTGTTCTCTCTAATGAAGACTACACACGGCCAAAAACACATGACCTCATAGTCCCAACAGAGGTCAATAATCTTTCAGAATAATTGCCTGAAATTTTAATTGAAGCAAAATCTCACTTAGGCATTCATCATTACGGACAGACCATTCCTCCCTTCAATTTTGCATTGCCATTAATTCGACTAATTTAAAAGTAGCTGCTTTGTGGAAGTATAAAAGAATATAATTATAAGTTTTAAATACATATATGGCCTATTTCCATAAAACATTTGGGGAAAGAAACAAGCTGCTCACCAGGGCATAAAAACAGCCAAATTGACACTGTCTGAACAACAATTGTTAATCCTGTCGAGTTGTATGGAAATGTCAATACAAAAATATAAACTGACTCTGGGAGGTTGTGGGTTCAATCCTCTGGCACTCTCTCTCAATGGAGTCAGCATGTTCTCCCTGTGCTACTGGGGGTTCTCTCTAGCTTCCTTCCAGCAACATATGCATGTGTTAGGAGAATTTTCCCCAATGAGTGAATGTGAGAATGAAACTGCGCATGTATCAGTGTCCGCTCTGTGACGACCTGGGTACTGTCACCTAAAGCCCGTAGTTACTAGCCAACGTTCCAGTCTCACAGGACTTCTAATGAGATAAATGAATGAATTCAAAACTACTAAAAAGATGTGCTTGGTTACTACTGTTTGTCTGGCATCTTCAAAAGAAATGAATCAAATGTCTTATTCTGTCCCAATTTCTCAAGTGATACTTTGTAATCACAGCTAATTATTGTTGCACAGCAAAGTGAGAATTAAACAATAGCTCTATCAGAGTTGTGAAAATATGCATCAAAAAGTCACAACCATAAGACTAAAAATACATCTCCAAATGTTGAATTCAGAAATACACAATGTCAGTAATTTTACAGACTGGTTCATTAAAATGGACTAAGAAAAAGCCTGATTATTTATAGTGCTATATCATGTCATGGGCAACTATTAAGCAATTCTGTCTGTCTAATATAAATCTATATAAATGTCTGAATGTCTATTGACCGTTGTTTATTGACCACCATTCATGCCTTGACCTGCTCGACAGCATTGGGTTCTTGCTATAGCACTTGGTTTATTAACTGTGTAGGTTTCATAGATTTTCTCGATAGCAACCCTCTGAGAAGACAAATGTATTAGAATTAGAAATAGAATGTGTGTCTAACTGCTAATTTGTAAATAAAAAATTTGAAAAATGTCAAAACCAGAGGAGGCTAGAGAGGTCAACATGTATTCATGTATCAGTATCAGTCAAGTATTGCTACTTCAAAATAATACTAGAAGTAAAAAGTTGTGAACCAATGAATGAATTAAGAATAAATGAATAAATCAACAAATATAATAGCGAGGTGCAGGAGATCACCCTCATGGGGGACACGGATAACCTGAAAAGCCACCGGAAGAAAGAGCAGAGATACAAATAAATAATAATAATAATAATGATAATAATAATAAGACCTATGTAACTAACTTGAGGGAAAGAAACACACCATCAATAGAGTTCAATGTTTAAAAAAAGGCAAAAAGGAAATAGAAAAATTATAATATGCAATGCTTCCATTTTCAGATGAGAGGAGATAGACGTGCCACGTTTAACCTGAGACTGTGATGTTTGATTAACTGTCTTAATCATTTCCCATTTGCACTGTGCCCATGTCTGTGGCTTTTGATTAAATTCCAACTACACTTGCATTGTTCATTATGTGTACTTGTCAAATAATTGACTGCTCGCAGGCAAAAAAAAATGTATGCCTTACAATCTTGATGAGGAAGTGCTTTAATATTATGTCATTCACTTTGCATAGCATGTCCAGGAGATGAGAAATGGTACATACTATATATGCCATCCACTAAAATCTAGAAATGTTATCAGGGATTTGAAATCATTTTCCCTCAGTCTCATAAAAGCAAGAAAATCACTTTATATAAAATTGAATTAAAAGGTTTAGTTGGAGTTATGTCACCTTTCTATAGAAGATAATGAGGCAGTATGCAGATGTTTTGGCCTGGATTAAAAGCAGTGCAATTACAATTAAGATGAAACATGAAGTGTTACCAAAAAATAAGAAGATTAGCCTGTTGAAACTAGAGTAACCAGGGAAAACCCACCCAGACACGGAGAGAACACTCAAACTATACAGGAAAGGTCCCATCCAGTTCAGCAATTGCACCCGTAAGCCATAGCTTTGCTAACATGCGCCATACAGTCAGATACATTTAGACTAAGAACCACAATCTCATAACAGGGAAAGGTTACACCTCTGAATAAAACCCTTCTTTAAAAATGTCAGAATGTAAGACACAAATACCACACAAATGCGCTGCCATATTCATACTCAAATATAATCTCAGCCTCGATCTAGCTTTTGAAATTGCTTCATTTACTTCCCAGAACATCAAATCATGAAGCTGGCAGTCTTCAGTGAGAGCTTCCGACCCGCGGCGATAATGACGACTGACTTAAATGACAACGCCATGCTGTGTTATACCTGGGGTTAAGGGTGTGTGTAACTCTAGGCTCTTTAGCATCATCTCTGCTCTGGGCGTTTTAATACATTCATGTTTGTATAGTTCTTAATAAAGAAAGGAGCCACTTTGTATGCATGTGTGCTGCCTGACACTGCTCCACTTCAAGGATAAACAGCCATAGAACACTTGACATGATTAGCCTTGTAATGTGACTGTAACTGTGTGCAATGTAAGGAAGGTTATATTTCATGGTAATAGCAGTTATTCAGTAAGGAGTTTGAATGTGAGTAAAATTATGATTATATTTTGAAGTAATAGTCTTACCTGGTTACCCCACCCATCTCACTGAATTGGACTATTTTTTAGTTTGTTGTTTGAAAATACCAGAAATAGCTATTTATGAAGCCTTGAGTCATGAGTTTCACAGAAAATGTGTGTAATAATATTTTGTAAGAAACAATATTTCCAGTGTACTCCATTTCCATTGCTAGACCATTAAGATTAATGGCTGCCTATTGTCATTTCCCTAATCACTGTGAAGACCAGAAAACAATCATACATTTCAATTAACTACTACTTGTACGCTACCATGGCAACCATCACGCTTCTCAAGCCCGTGCAGCAGATTTGTGCTACATCATGTCCACATCTTTGTTTCATTATCCCACACAGGTCACACCTCATCACAGATCAAGAGCATTCTGGGATTTTTTTATTATTATTGCCATGTTCACAATGACCACATTCTAGCTATTCTGTCATTTTATTTTAGTCACCATTATCCCAAAAAAACAAGTCTAGATTTCTATAAATGTTCTATTTCAGCAGACACATAGAGATGAGACGAGAGTGTCCAGCTGTCTGTGGTGGGCTTTTATCTCTAAGTTATAAGAGTGAACTTATAGGTCACTGGTTTAGAATGGTAAACACAAGTCTTTTCGAATTGGGTTCAGCAGCTTTCCCACAAATCGCTCCAAAGTGGCAAAAGGCTCAGCTTCTACTACATTCTTCTGTGTCTTACCATTAAGTCTCAGTGAATACCTTGGCGACAATGTGGTCATGTGGTCAATGAAGTGGCAGCGATGGAGGCAGCTCAAATGCAGGGACAAGGGTTTAAAATGGACTCATTAAGTCACAGCTGTTGTATCAAGAACAATGGGACTATAGGACTCTTCCCAAAAACAGTCCAACACAAATATCTCAGTATTGAGATGGAGGCGAATAATAGTCTGGAGACTGAGTCTTTAAGTTGTTAATATTCTAACAGACCGTGGGAGGCGGGTAAAGAGTTACTAATGAGCACAATATTATTCTGTCCCAATCTATGTTCCCTTTTTGTTAATATAATATATTGTCTTTGGTCAATGGGGTATATGAATTAACATTCATTTTCGTATATAAATATATTTTTCAATCCCTTTTAACTAAAAATGTTCTATATTATTATAATTGAAAATTCTTCCACCTTTCTTCTAATAAAATAAATATATAACTTAAAAAATTTCAAACAGTCCCCAAACAGATACCAATGCCTCATTTATTCCACTTGTCAAATGCCCCTCGTAAAAATCACAGCTGAAAATCAAACTGTATTAAGTCTGTTGTCTATAGTTTCCTACTGGGGAAGTCAGACCTGTGCAAATCCACTCAATCCCACATATCATGTCTGCACAGTGTGAAGAAACAGGAAGCCCTAAGCCCACTGACCTCTCTGTGGTTTGGGGGATCTCAAAACGATAACCCCATCCTTTAGGCACAAAGCGCTCCCCTGCTGCGCCCGCCTTAGTACTCACAGCAGACACTGTTGGTCCAGATTGGATTAGAGAGACATCTAACTGTGAGATGTAGCTTGGGCCCTCCACCAGTCCTATTTCTCATGTAAATGCCACAACAGCTCACAATGGAAGAGATTTAATGTGGTAAAAGATTATTTTGTGTGTGACATTAAAATGGTCACATGATTGGGGAAGATGGCTATTATAAAATTAATTTGATACATATTAAGCCTCAGGAGATCGCAAGTCAGTGTTCTCTGAACCAGTTCCAAGCCAAGATAAAAAAAAAAAAAATTAATAATAATAATGAATTAGATTTATATTGCGCTTCCATTTCTGAGAGATGTTGCAGCTCTTTTGCAGTGTACTAAAGTGTACATTAAATAAACATACAATGTGAGGTACATTCACTAATGTTTCCTAACCAGGCTCTGACATCACCTACATGTAGCAGAGTGGATGGCATTTGTCAAAACCATCGTAATTTGAAATATTTTGTGGTTAATTTCTCCATTGAAAACATATTACGGTCTTGCCTCAGTTGCCTCCATACCGGAATTTAGAACTTTGTTTACAAACTTTGAAAGGGTCTATAGGATGACCACGGGTCTATAGGATGACCACGGGTCTATAGGATGACCACTCTACCACTGAGCCACGCCGCCCCGATAAATAGACAGGGTTGTCACTTTAGGTATTCTATATATACATAGGTTTTTTATAGCGCTTTATTAGGACACTCAAAGACGCTTTACATATTTTGTACTATTCATTCACTCCAGTCACACCCAGTGGTGGTAAGCTACTATGTAGCCACAGCTGCC
>JAVQKC010128461.1:0-15180 GCA_036025475.1 Philypnodon macrostomus
TATTATTATTATTATTATTATTATTATTATTATTATTATTATTATTATTATTATTATTATTATTATTATTATTATTATTATTATTATTATTATTGTAATGGAAAAATGAATGTGTCTTATTTGAGTGTGATGTGAATGGGCGGCTGAAAGTACAACATACAATTTTGTTAAACTGTGTGTATAAGAATAGAAAAGATGTTGTCCAGGTACAGAAAATGTGAGACCATGATAAGCTATATTCAAATGTACGTCACCACATGCGTTTTTATGTTTACAAATCCATTAGTTCTATTCTAGATGATAAAAAAGTATTTACATGCAAAAGTGAGTGCACGCTTTTCAGTATCTATTAAAGGGGCTAAAGTCCACTCTTTTGAAGCCAGACACTGACACTGAGTACCCCCCGCTGAACTGTAATTTGTAAACAAATTAGTGGCTCTGATAGAAGCACAAATCTAACTAATTCAAACTACAATGATGTGCTGAATAATCACCCCTTATTCCCCAGCTTTAATCTGGTCCGTCTAATTACCACACCAATTAAGGATGAATATTTTAGTTTGGATGAAACATAAAAATCCCATTGAATATGATACAAATAAATACAGTAGAAGGATCATACTTGGGTCTTCTGATGTGTTGCAGAGAAATGCCACCAAAGCAGGCGTGCAATAGGACTATCAGAAGGACAAACGAGACACTGGGGAAACATGTGAAGCTACATAGAGCTAAAAAACACCTTTTGTCATTGGAAAGAGAAGAAAAACAAGAATAGAGGAGGCTTTTGAAGGAGAATAGAAAGAGAATGCAAATATAACTAGCTGTAAGACTGTCCAATATTTTGTGCGTCATTGGCTAAGTTGTTCAAACACTATTGTTCTTTGGTTAATTACATTTGAAAAGTAAAAGCATTATGGTTTCACAAAGGCTTTCAAAAGATTTCGCAAGTGTGTTCAATTGAGCCCCTGTTGTGAAGATGACCTGTGCTGTTGGCAATATTGAGTTTTATTGTGCACTTCTCTACACACAAGCTGTTTGATGGTATTTCCACAGTATGTCCAAGTCCATTTTAGCACAGCATATTTTCCCAGGGTAACTTTCCAAAAATGTCAGTCCTTTTTATTACGGAGATAGCGTCTGTCATGAGAACATACAAGTCTTTTTAGTCGCATCAAGAGTTTGATTTATTTGATGCAACATATGTTTGCACGAATATTGTACCAGAATTATATCCATTGTGCTCTCTCCTTTGTCTGGTGTTTTTGGCGTGAATTCTCTACACATTATTCTGTATACTTCTCCTTACTGGCCATGATGAGTTAATTTACGATTGCCAAATTTAGGTTTTGCTTAATTCCAAGCTTGAGTGTTGTTTCTTTGGTGATAAGCCTGCAGATTGTTGGTTTTGACACCATTTTCACAAACAAAACATGTTTTTTCATCTCATCTCATTCTCATGTTTATATGGCTAAGCCTTCTTTCAGAAATTTTAATTGCCTTCTTAAAACAAACTTTCCGAGACTAAATTTGTGTATTTAAGTAGATTTGTAGTGAAAAAAGCTGAAACGTGCGACTTTTGTAAAACAAGAATTTCACTTCCCAGCAACTATAATATAAATAAATTTGACAAGGTGCCCAATTTTTTTTTGAAATTCACTGTAATTAGGAAACCTTGAGATGCAAAAAGATAATTAAATACATGAATATCAACAAACAGCAAATGTTAAGAATGAAAAAAAATGCAGAAAAATGTCAGTTAGCAAATTGAAACTTTTACATCATAAATGACACCCCCCTGAGTGAGTCACCAGACTGGCTTGCCAGGCTAAGTTCTTTGCGCTCCTTTCACAGAATGTAGACATTTTAAATATTGAATGGTTGAAACCGTTTGAAACCACATACAAACTTAAGCTTTAAATCTCTAAAAGCCAGTCATACAATATCTGTTCTCCTGTATACTTGTCTTTTCAGTCTCTCTACAAAGGACATTGAATCCCGTAGCATCTCGCTGGGTTTATTTGACACATTGAAGATCGACCCCCAGGCCTTTCACAGTCACATGCACAAGTACGTCCTGCCCAGCGTGGAGGGCACCGATATGGGCCGGCTGCTGTACTACTACACCCTCCTGGACGCCGCCAGCTGCCAACCCTACGTCTCCACGGCCATCAAGCCTGACTCCCACGTCAAACTGCTCAAGAAGCTGCGAGCTGTGGCCAGCGGTGAGGAAAATATATGCATTTTTTAATAACTAGGATTGTGTGACAGAAAAAAAAACCCTGGTGGGTTAAAGGGAGTGAGTGACAGGAGGAATAATTCTGTTATGACATGAAAGAAAATGGCCTTGAAGATGTACAGTTGTGCAGTGTTGAAATGCATGTCAATTGTTTGGCCAGCCAGACCTATTTTAAAGCAAGTGAATATGGAACTCTGCTTCTTCATACAAATGTATTATCCCTGATTATTCATAACATAATGGCATAGGCCTTTTGGCAAACAGAGCACACATAGAGGGGAAGTATTTACTTGGCTGAACACACAATTTTACCTGGAATTTGATGTTGATTCTGACCTCACCTTTTTTTTTGTACCGGGGAGAAGTCTCTCTGAACGGGAGGGTCACCAGGCTGAGTCGCTCTGTTTAGAGTCTACAGAGAACTCACGTCTGACTCGTTTATAGACAATCACAGGCAATCGTAGCTTCTCACAGGCCTGCAGTGTTAAACTAGATGCCACCAAGTGTATACTCTTCACCTTTAATTCTGAGGGCTGTATTTATCAAATATCTATATTTTCAAATTATCTGTTTTGCATCAATAAGATTAAAAAACACAGTCTAACAACAAATCATTGTGTGCCTGTATTCGTTAACATTAAACTTGATAGAAGTTCTCTCAAAGCCTTCACAGTTGCAAATGTGATAATGAAACAGGTCTACACACCATTTCCAAAATATACAATGTGTGAATTTACCTGACACTCCACATTACCTAAACAACACCAGGGTCATACTTTCTGCTGTTCTTTTTGTTTTGTTTTTTCCACCACCAGATGCTCCCTCCTTAAGAAACTGATGTCCAGGTTGCGGCGTGTCACCAGTTCAGCGCTTTGGGCCTTGAGTAGTCAAAGTTTTTCCGTAAGATTTTGAGGCAGTGTCAGATCGTGGAGACTTAAGGTCAACTCGTGTCAGCAGTGTTTTCACACCTCACTTGCTCCTTCTGCTCCCCGATAGCGCCACAGCTTTTACAGATGACACATGCCGCAGTACACACAGTTAAAATGGATCAGGCGGGTGGTTCTCAGAGTCTGCCAGATACTTGTGGTGCAATTGAGAGTTAAAAGAATGCTTCAAAATGTTCAAATATGCTAGACTGGAACACTTCTAGTCTAGTATGTCTATGTCTATGTGTAGATTAGCATGGTGATTTTCAAATGATGGGTAGGGACACTAATGTGGGTTGTAGGATTGCTGACTTTACTTATTTGAGCTTGAATATTATTTCTGCAAAAGAAACCAATTGTTTTGAGTTTGAGAGTTTGTGCCACTTTGCAAGGAGTTTGTGTTAAACCCTCGTGCTGCTCACTACAATTATGGATCTGACAAGGCCTTTACATGCTCTCCAGGTACTCTCCCATCAGCTGCCCTAAAACATGCACAGTGGGGCAGGACCCCCTCTTGAGATTGCAGGGGGTCCCCAGAGCTTTGTCTGTTCATCAAATCTATAATCTAATATTATTCTATGCCAATAAGACAATAAGACACAACCTATTGGAAAACACAAATAAACAAAAACTTAACAAGTAGTTTATTTGTCTACACAAATGTACTTTATTATTATTACTTTATTCCTCATTATTCCTTATTAAAGTGTTTGTATGAGCGGAGGTTTTGGGTTGGGGGGCTTGAAGGAAAAAAGGTTGGGAACCACTGGCCCAAAACATGCACAGTAGGCCAATTCTCCAGCAGGGTCAGGATCCTCAAGATCTCAAGAAGGGTCCCTGGATGCTGCAAAAATAGCACTGGAAGGATTGGTCAAATGCAGAGAGCAATTTTTTTCAATGTTGACAAGGTCCCTTACTACTAGTTGGAAAAGCTCCTCATTTTAAGGATAGGTAGGATCTTACAACTATAACTGATTTGTGTGGGTTTTTGAATAACAGGTTTCCAGCCAGTTTCCTCTTGGTGCCAATTCCCTTCCATTTGCCAAAGTTTTCAAACTCAAGTGGATGCTCCTGAAGTGCATTTGGACTGTAGTTGATTTTTAATTTTATTTTTAGGCATACAAGTGCCAATAAAACCCTTTTCTGCATTATTCATTCAGACACTTTCTGCTACTAGATTCTAGCCTCTAGCCCCTCTCATATAACGTTCACTGTTGGGACACATTCACACTCCTACAGTCACAGTCACACACAGGCTGTTTGGTTTGCATCATTTTGCAACTGCTGGTTTAGTCCGAAAACTTTTTGTCTTGCTGTGAAACATGCTTGGGGGGGCATAACATGACTTCCACACACTTTTTGAAGTGAGATTCACAATTACAAACTTATCCATAAATGAGTGTTTCTAAGAGCAAAATTTCACATAATTATTTGGATGCAAAATTGAACCAGTTGCTGTGTGTTGTATAGCAGATATATATCAGTGAAACAGTGCTAACAATAATAGCCATATTTATCATTCTTGCTACTTAGGCATTTAGATGTTATATTGACAAGTGGCGTGTGCTCAATATCACATCATTTTGGCGATCTACTGTCTAAATGGCTTCTCTTGTGAGAGTTGTGGTTTGTGGAGACAGACAATGTGGGTGTGGCCGGGGAGACACTACATTAGGTGGAATATCTCTGTCTGTGTCTAAAAGCCCGGTGGTCCCTCTCATTCTGGTCATGTTTTTTTGTGTATATGCATGTGGGATTCCCAGCCACCTCATCCACAGACCCCTCCCTAAAGACCGGGCTGTGTTAAATATTTAAGGCCCAGACAGAGTGTTGCCCCAGTAATGTGTCTGTCTGGAACCATCATAGATCTGCGGTGGCGTGAGATGTGATGCTCGTGGACATGTCTGCGGGAAATTGCACTCCTGCACCTGCATAGACACAGACACAGTCCAGTCTACCACAGTGCATGTCACGTTCATGCTGTACTGAATTGATTAAAAACTGATTAAATATTTAAGCCAACTTGTGCATAGGGAAAGCATAGCAATTATTTCTTGCGCTATAGCTGGGTGTTTTCAATGCATATATAGTCATGTGCACCATGTACAGTTAATTAATTTTAGTGATGTAATTTCAGTGAAGACTATATCCAAGGCATTTCAGTGATCATAAATACATTATTCATATCCATACAAAAACAAATAATGTATTCCTTAGTTCATTTGCTATATTTGCCATTGGTATGAGCCAAAAAAACAACAACAATAGCAATGGGGAAAAAAAGACTTAACCCCCACTACTATGGGCCTGAGGCAGAGGACTTGGTCAAAGGCATCATAACAGCCATTTACTCTCACATTCATTCACAAAGAGCAAAGTTGAAATACTCAATACAAAGAAATGTATTTTGCTGTCAATTATCGTGTCACATTAGAATAAACACAATGTACTTGTCTGTTTTGTAGGACTGGACTACCGCAAACTGACAGATGAATCATTGGACCCACTGCTCACCCTGGAACCAGTTCTCACCAGTCAGAATGTCCTGTCCATCTCCAAACTGGCCAACCGCTTGCCTGTGCCCGGCGGAGGAGGCGAGACAGTCTCACCCAGTGCAGTCCATGCGGTTTGGCTCAAGAAGCTGTTTTGGAAAGGAGACCCCCAGCTCTTGAAGAGACCACCACAGAATGACCAGGACTACCTCCACGCCTATGACACATGCTCTAAATACCTGGACAGGCTGGTCCCTTGTGATGCTGTGGACTTTTTGGACAACATCACTTTCTCCCCAGATGCAGTTGAACATGTAAGACTTTAGGCCTTGTTTATTTCTTAGGCTAGTCTTGCTATACACCAATCTGCACATTTGTCTTGGCCTTTACATAGTTTGATCCTGATTTAGACCTGGTTTATTCTTGATTTACAGCTATTTATGTTGGGTCCTTGTTTAGCCCTGGGTTAGACCTGATGTAGTCTTGTTTAAGACCTTGTTTTGATCTGGATTAGTCCTATTTTACACCCTTTCTGGTTTTGTCTTGGCTTTTTCGGCCTAGTTTAGTCTTGATTTAGCACTGCATTAGCCCTGGTTTAACACTGTACATTTAGGGGCGATGGAACCATCCTCAAAAGGGGCCTATTGAGAAACTCATTTTATTGAATACAACTGCCACAACTTCATTTGTTACTACACTGGACAAGAACTAGTGCAAACCTGACAGATATAGTGAGTCCAGCACAAAAGGTGGTTGGCTTCAGGCTAGCACCGAAAAATTCACATTGTGTAAAAGGCCAGAGCTTTAAACTATCACTGTATCATGTTGAAAAGTTACATCCTCTCTGACCACTCTCCCCGTGGCTCCAAAGAAAAATGTTATAAGGCTTTTTTTCTAATTTAAAATATATTATTCAGCTCTTGACTAGGTTGCCCCAAAGCACGCACCAGTCATGATTTATAAAAGAAATTATAAAATTGCACACGAAATGTCAGCCCCGTAATTACATCACTCTGAAATATTGTCCTGCCGAGGACTTTAAGTGCCTCAGCATGCCCTTATCAATAGTAACCAACTGTGGATTTTTTCATCCTCTGGCACACTGCCACCCTGCCACCCTTTTTTTTCCAATAACTCTCCACAAGCTAATTGATCTCTTTTCTTCTTCAGAGCCAATTAAACTCTAATTCCCAGCAGGCATTGTGTCCCCTAGTGTGCCTTATAACATGTAAATAATCTGGTCACTATTTTCTCTTTGAAACCGCAATCAAGCTTTTACCCTTTTGTTACTGTTGGGGCTTATCTGACCTTTAGCACGCGAGCAAGATGGATTGATTCCATTCCCGTGAGGCAGTTCTGGCTTAGGGGGATAGTTGGGGAGTTATTTAGCCACCACGAGCTGTTGGGAGCTGGGGAAGCTGGTATTTCTGTCCCCTCTGAACTATTGATTTTAGATAGACTCTTTAGTGGAAGCATCCTCCCTTCATCAACTCTCACCCCATACCTTAACCTCTGACTTTGAGCGATGTTGGCAGGGATGCTCTGTCTGCTTCAGTACAGACAAAACCTAATGAGCACTCCTCTTGTATGGGAGATCATAAAATACACATAGACAGACCTCCTGAAACAAATTGCACCGGTTTGTGGGCTATTCTTTTTGAATGAGCACCCAATTCTAGGAGAGAAAAGTGCTGTCAATCCAGCTTAAGTTATCTAGCCAAAGCAGGAGTACTGGAAGTGTTTTGTATGTATGGGAACTGTGAGGAGAATGCAGCTACGGGTGGTGCAAGAAATCATTGGGTTTAAAGTGTCTTCTAGAGCTCCATTCCATGCAAGTGAATGAAACGGCCTACAGCCTAGGGCTACTCTACTGTATATGAATGGTCCACCTGCTGCCACTGCATGGAATCAATTACCCCAAGCTGCCTGCTATGATCTGCCCATTCACTTCCACATGTGAATGATTGTATTTTGGTCCAAAAATGTCTCATAAGACATTTTTTTAACCTAATCTGACCCCTTCACAGCACTCAGTGGCCACTTTATTAGGTCGACCTATGTATTTACCTCCTCATGAGCTTAAATGTTATATGCCTAAATGAACACATCAAGTTTAGACTAGAAAAAAAAAAACTGCCGAAGATCTGCGGGCAAAAATGTCTTGATTCTAGAGGTCTAGAAGTCTGGTTTGAGATTATTGAAAGGCAGCATTACTGTATCTTATAACCTGAGCACCTTATGACATGAAGCAGGTGGGCTAGGATGTACCAAATAAGTGACCAGTCAATGTAATTTACCTTTATTGTCTCCCTTTCCTATAGCTAAGCATCCAGGCGAGGTCAGAGGTGATAAAGCGAGCCACCAAAGTGCTGCGACAGCTGGCAGAGAAGAGCCGGAAGAGAGGTGGTGGAGGAGGTGGAGGCACGGAGCAGGAGGAGAAAGGCCCAGTGGGGATGACTTTTGATGAGGCCCTAACTCACCTGCAGCAGTCACTGTCCCACCTGGACACTCTGAACCAGCCCTTCATAATGTCACTGAGGGACAGCCAACAGGTACTAACCATATGTCCACCAATACGGCTTATAACCTTCACTTAGAAAAGTGCAGGCTAATTTCAATATGAATTAGAAGGTTTCACTGCTTCTTTTGGTCTGGTTCAAAACAGAATATAAATATAAGCCATTTTGTCAGTCCACTTCCCACTTTTAGTTTTCTCAAACAGTGTATCAGACAGGGCTTTTGAAAGCGGTATATTAGATATAGTCCAGAGAGGTTGCTAATTTTGATCTGATAAAAAGTAAATGCTGGCAGTGGCATTTGATATAACAGCCTCTGGTCATGATGACAGCATCATCTCTGTCAGTGTCTCAAATTCTGCAATGGTATGACCACAATTTAAATGCAAAAAATAAAAGCTCTATATAGACAAGATGTTTCAGTGTATGTAAGGAACTAAATCTTACAGAGACATCAGTTGTAAAGGTAAAATCAAGACAAATCAAGACCAAACTTTTTTATTCTGTGAGGTCATGTTAGGTTGAAAGCCAGTCTAGAAATGCAGCCTGGTATGTGCTTGTCTTGTCTTTTAGTACTGCTCGACTAAGCTCTTTGTCGGCCTCAGTGGGACCAGTCAAGGGTATATTAATGTAAATCTATACTGTGCTGTTTCCAATACGTCTCGCTGTATGGCCGCATATACACTATGTACACGATGCTGTATCTCATTAAGCAAAGTCACACTGACTTACCACACTGTCACCTCCCTGTGGCTGTGTCTATGCACAAATGGAGCCAGACATCGAGGATGTTATGATTCAGCTGGCTGGGTTGCTACGCGACCATCAAATACCCGTAAAAACTAGTCACTTTTGCCACACAACATCTATAAGATAATAATGTTTAGAGCTGATTTTATTCATGTTTAAAGGGATTGTTAGCTAGATTTATCTCATAACCAGATTATAATGGTATCTTCTTATGTATAGAATTCTTGTATTTGTATATTGTTTCATTTAACATTTAACTAAGATGCTAACCTAAAACCTTTCTGAAGAAAACCCATGTTGCTACTACTCTTTAAATGTCTCTTGCTTTTCATGTAACAAAAGGTGATATAGACTCCAATGTCTGCCATAATCACTGGTGCATAGACCTCTGCAATTTAACTTCTTTCCTGATCAAGCGGGAAGTACTGGTATCCACGAAGATGAATAAAAAGGATATAAGAACAAGGATAGTAGGTAGAGAAAGATAGATAGAAGGTGCTGTAGGCTCTGTTAAGTCATTTATCAAGTGAACGTGACCAGCTGCAGGGAATTACTGTGTGGATTGTAGAGGAATCCACACCACGGCCTTGACCTGCCATAAGGACACTAAATTACACTGTACTGCCATATAACTGAAATTAATTTACAGTCAAACTGCCATCCTTAGCACCTATTGAAGAGGTGTACAGTGGGAAAGTTTAGCTTTAGCTGTTCTATCTCTCAGCAAGCAGGTGGTGGGTTCAATCCTTTGTGTTTTTGTGGGTTCTCTCTGGTTAATCAAAGCCATGCATGTGTGAGAAGAATTAATGACTCTAAATTGAACAGGAAAAAGCAGCAGAAAATGAGTGAATGGACACATTGAACCATTTTGTACAATAACCTTTAAGAAGTAGAAGTTTCTCTTATTGTTTGTCTTTGTCTGGGCCCAGCCACTATTTTTACATTTCAAAGCTTGCATTCCAAGAAATACTCATAGCCTTTTGGCCTCAGCAGTACAGCATCTCTCCCAAGGTAAGTCTGCACCATTCCTCTGCTATTTAGAAATTGTAAGCCCTCAAGCAAGCCCTACATTTTAACAGATGACCCTTGTAGTTTTGACTCATACCACCTCCAAACGCAATAGATGCCTATTTCAGACTACACTGTTTTTAGCCCATCTCTCTTCTGCACAGTCACAGCAAGACCCAGAGTTACCTGCACTCAAAGGCCCATCCACATCAGACATGGACACTATTGGACCAAATGAACAGGATTATCCTCCTTAGTAGTGATAGAGCTCAAATGTTAGTCAGATACATACTTACTGAGCCTGTCTGGAAAGGAGGGTGTATAAATCTTACAAAAGCAAAGTACACAACTATTTTCTAGAATTTCATTCTATCATCAATTTATCTAAAATAGGTCAGAGTTTTTGCAGTGGTACATTTCTCTGATTGTCTCGAATTATGTTCAACCTCAATGTTGGTTGGTTTCTTAGGTTGTTAATCTGTTAGCAAGATATCTCAAAGTAATAGCCATATTTTTTTTGTCAGCAAAGATGAGCAGTAAGGGTTGAAGGAGGTTGACATCAGTTCCCTGAATACATCTCTAGAACATAATCTGGAAGTTTCTGTCTGTTTACTGATGTTCTTGGATGCTTTTTTGCCAGCAACTTCACAGTGTATCTCTAAAAGTGTCTCTAACCGGTCTGTGGTCAAACTAAAAAGACATTCCACTAAGTTGAGACACAACTCTTTTTAAGGTTGTGCTTGTTTTTTCTTGAAGTGAAAAACAAACAGGGCTGAGGTAGTACAGAGGGTGAGGCTAGTACTGCCCTCTGGGTTAATACCTGGAGAGAACACAGCTTTCCAACAAAAAATCCACTTAGTAAACTTCTCACGCCACTCTTGTCTCCTCACTCTTCTTCATTTCCTGCTTCTTGCTCCTCACAGAGACTTTTTTATTTGTTATGACTTGCTAAAACCCTTTCTCTGTCTCGACGTCGCGGCAGGTCGAACGTGTCAGCCGACTGCACTCCATCTTTCTTGTTTTTCTTTCTTTATTCCAGGAACAGCTGCAGGGGTACAGTCGACTTTACGACCTGTCCCGATCCGAGAGAGCCAAGGTTCATGAGCTGGCGGTCACCATGACGATGGATGGGCACCCTCTGGTACAGATTGGAGAAGTCCTGAGGGTGGCAGTGGGACCCTTGGACCTGTCAGTCAAAACAGTGCTCCGTGATGCAGTGGAGAGAGTGGTGGCTGCTCTCAGGTAGGAGCTTGTAGCATACAGAGGAAAAACACACAATATTACACTAGTATTTATATTAAAGCCTGACTGAGAGGCTGGGGTAGAATGATAAACAGATGCTGTTGTTTTATTCCCCGCTGTTATGGAAGATTATTTCCTTGTGTTTCAACCCAAGAGATTTTGTTGTTTTGAACCTCTCTGCATAATAAGATTTTCCCCACAAAATGTGTAGGATATTTCTACATTTTCCAAATCTTCAGTTTTTAGGTTGTAGACACTGGTGGTGAGTATATCAAGAGTCTGCAAGTCATTTAGAACAAGTTATTGAATATACTAAGGTAATTGCCAAACATTTTAAAAATACTTTAAATACACTGTTGTAGGTGAGTAGGCTACACAAATTCCCCCCAAAATAAGCTTTGGGTCTACCAGCCTATGGGGGTTTCATGATCTGGCAACTTTATTTATAATTTTTTTTGTTATATAGTGCTATTCTCATGACTCAAAGATGCTTTACAATTACATTATTCATCCACTCCTCAGTCACACCCGATGGTAAGCTAGTAATGTAGCCACAGCTGCCCTGGAGCACACAGAGGCATGGTCTGCCACCAAACACCAATCACACAACCACATTTATTCATAGGCAGTGTGGGTTAAGTGTCTTGCCCAGGGACACAACGACAATGTGCACTCGGGCGGGGATTCGGACCGGCTACCCTCTGGTTGCAGGGTGAACTCTTACCCACTGTCACACATGTTGTTAGCAAATGTTGAAATGACAACACAGTTTCAAAACTTGCATACAAAGCCATACAGAATTTGTTGTGTTTAACCACCTGTTTTAAGGGCTTCATGCTGTGTTTGTGATTGGTTTGTTTTCTGAAATTGTCTCAAAGGAATCACAGACTTTGTGCCAAAAGCGAGTCATTGTATTCTGAAGAAACAAAGCTTGTATTATGATAAAGTAGGACCCCCACGACTTCTATCTAATCTTGGGACAGATTATTGCAAACTAAAATGCAGATCTGAAATATAGGTCAAATTTTAGCCCATAGAACATTACCATATCAATGTTTTTTTAATTCAGTCTGAATAACTTGACTCTCGGCCTGAAATGTATGGTACTTTTCTATAATTACATTTTCTATTACACCTTTCAATATTGTAACAATTTACAGTGTGTTGGCTTCAAACCTTGTCAGACTAAAGTGAGTCTCAAACAAAAATGTGTTTTTAATATAGATTTTCTGCCCAGTGGCTGGCTTCACTGCTCCCAAGAGCTTTGTTGATTTTTCTTGGGACAAAAAATTAAATTAGACATATTATATTTCCATTGTAACCTTAAGCATTTGTTTGAAATTCCATCCCTCTCAGTGCTGCCAGTTGTTGACGTGACAGCTTCTGCCTGGTATATTAATCATATACAGTGTTGCACAGTGGAGAGCTCCCTCTGAAGTAGTATTTCACACAACAGTTAATAATATAAAACACTGTTAGAGAAAATTACTCCGGTATGGGCCCGCACACCGCACGATATCACAGAAGACACCCACATTGTCAAACCCAACAAAAGCTTTTGGCGCATCACGTTGTCAGGTTCACAAATACCTTTTTCCATCTATGTAATTTGACTTGCTCTGTCAAAAAATATTATCGTCTAGTGTTAAAATCCGTATCATGAAACGTTGAGATTAGCGGAGGCAGGTGTATCTCTAAGCTCACAAACATAGCCCTTATGATTTATATTTCTAAATATTGAAGTATACGCTGCCACAAAGGGAACATCAACGGCCGACTGATATGGTTTTGATGCCTGAAAATACACTAGTCCACTTTGGGCTCAGCATGTCATTGGGGAGAAAATACTGTCAAAGCAAATGCCTCAAGTGTTGAATTGAATCAACTGTAGCCGTGGCCTGTGGGATTTGACTGAGCAGCACTTTATTGGTGTCTCTCTGCTCCCCACATACAAAATGGATAGAGAGATCAAAGTGCCATATAGAAAGATGCTGTGTTCAGGGTCATGGAAAACAGTGTGGATTTACATCAGAGTTGCCCTGGGGCCTGTTTCACAAAGGCTTTTAGATCTGTCTTTACCATTTCACTGGTTAAAAATATGCTAGGTTAATTATAAACTATTATTGAAATTGTGGTCATGTGCTTTGGGTCATGACCGAAAGGACAAGATCTCGGATACAAGCGGTCGGAATGAGTTTTCTCCGACGGGTGGCTGGGCGCTCCCTTAGAGATAGGGTGAGGAGCTCGGTCACTCGGGAGGAGCTCGGAGTAGAGCCGCTGCTCCTCCATCGAGAGGAGTCAGCTGAGGTGGCTCGGGCATCTGTTTCGGATGCCCCCTGGACGCCTCCCCTGGGAGGTTTTTCAGGCAGGTCCCACCGGAAGGAGGCCCCGGGGAAGACCCAGGACACGCTGGAGGGACTATGTCTCTCGGCTGGCCTGGGAACGCCTCGGGACTCCTCCGGAGGAGCTGGAGGAAGTGTCTGGGGAGCGGGAAGTCTGGGCGCCCCTGCTTAGACTGCTGCCCCCGCAACCTGGCCTCGGATAAGCGGAAGAAGATGGACAGATGTATAGAATTATTGAAGATGACAGTCTGGCATAGATTTTATGGAAGAAAAATAAAAGCAAAAATATAGAGATCACAGTGGCTCTCAGCAAGAACTTGGTTTAAGTTTGTCTCAGGGCCATAGTAACTGGATTTTTTAATCTGATTTTCTTCCTAGTTTTAACCCAGTTGCTCCAACCACCATGATGAAAATGCTGAGTCGTGTTTCAGCCTTAGAAGCGGAGAAGGTAGGTAGAAGTAGATTTATATACACTACATTATCGTATTGACCCTTACATGATGTTGATGTATGTGTTGTGAGCAGAGCAGTGGGAGGCTGTCCGTCCCAGACCAGGCCGTGTTGGACAGACTGTGTTCAGGCAGCTCTGGAGACATCCGCAGTGCCATCAACGCCCTACAGTTCTCATGTATCCCAGGTCAGATTTATACTAATTTACTGTCATCCGTCAATGGCAAGGATTATATGTGAGAAAATTCATGGGCCACAACTACACTCTCTGGTATGTCCTCTCCGTGTTACCGTTGGTTCTTTCCTGGTACCTGGTTCCTGGTGTGAAATTGGTCATCGAAATTGTCCCTGTTGAGAGTGCAACTTATTGGGCATTGTCCAAGGTGTATCCTGCCTCGAGGTGGGCGATATGGTAAAAATGTAATATCTTGATTTGAACAGGCAAAGAGCATGATTTTAATCTAAAGATATCTTCTAAATTGCCCCTTATTGAGAGTGAATGGTCGTGTCTCTGTGTCACCCCTGCGACTAACTGCCCAGTGTATTCTGTCTGAGGCCTATAGTTGCGAGGACCTATAATGTTTGCAAATTAAAACTAAAAATAATTCCTCCAGACACGTCTCTAGAAAAAAGTCTATTGAGGACGTTTAAGGAAAGGTCATCGAGCACACAGACGTCGGCGGGAAAAGGGCGGACGAAAAGCACCAGGTCAAAGAGGTCCAGGAGGAAGCAGGAGGATGAGGAGGGGCAGGCCATCGGAGGGAAGGACGCATCTCTGTTTCTGTTCAGGGCACTGGGCAAGATCCTGCACTGCAAACGTGAGTACACATGGAATCAGAATTGCATCAAACATACTGAGGGAATAGTAAGAAGTAAAAAAATAAAGAAATGTTTAATCCTGTTCTATGAGTTAAAGTTGATTGTCTGTTGTCTGTAGTCTGTAGAGGCCAAAGGAGGGATTGAATTAAAACAGATTCCCTGTATAGTGACCCCTAAGTCAGTAGGGCAGTGGGAGAGACCCTTTCAGAGTTTGTAAACAGAAAGTTCTAAAGAGTCAACTGGAGGCAAGACCGTAATACATTTTCAATGGAGGGATTATCATTAGTCACAAAATATCACAAATGAAGATGGTTTTGACAAAGTCCCTCCACTCTCTACATGTAGGTGATGTCAGAGCCTGGGTAGGAAACATTAGTGAATGTACCTCACATTGTATGT
>JAVQKC010128478.1:0-18233 GCA_036025475.1 Philypnodon macrostomus
CCCCAGGGCAGCTGTGGCTACACAAGTAGCTTACCACCACCGGGTGTGACTGTGGAGTGAATGAATAATGTAATGTAAAGCGTCTTTGAGTCTTGAGAAAAGCGCTGTATAAAACTAATCCATTATTATTATTATTATTATTAGATATAAACCAGGACTAACCCAAAATAATACATACAAATAAACCAGAACTGCATAAGGTTTTAGCAGGACTAGGTTTAATCTAATATCAATAATCCAGGACAAAACCGCTACTACATTGAAAATAAACTACCGCTAAACAAAGGCTCCTAATACGATGCTGTTTGGTCTGGTCAGTGATAGTGTTACTGTCAGTTATTACTGTATGTTATTGTCAGTTACCCTAAAAATCTTCTTTTAGACATTGGTCTGTGTATAGCTCTATCTGAGTGGACAGCACACTCATTTCTCTGTGCTGCTGAAATATGCGTGTCCATGTGCTTAGGTAGGTGTGTCCGCCATGTGAGAGTGGTCATGAATACACAGACACATGTATTCCCCAAAAAAACCTAATCGTTTTTCCATCGCGGCCAGCCAGGCAGCCAGACAGTGATGTCACAGACTAGCCCGTGAGTGGGGGAGTAGAGGAGGAAGGGTGACTGCATGGGGAGATTGTAGTTAAAAAGCCTCTAATTAACGATGTTTTTTAAGAAGACCACATACAGTGACATGGGTTAATGACAGGAAAGGATTGAGCTCTCTGCATACCTACACACAGCTTTATGTAATGGTGGGTAAAAAACAAGGTAGGGTAAATATATATCACCAGACAAAAATTATACTTAGAACCTTAGCTCTTGTTTGGGCCTATGTTTTAGTCTTAGACATGGTTTAGTCCTGGTTTAGTCCTACATTTTCTCCTTAACTCACTTCAGTCCTTGTTTAGACTTGGTTTAGTTCTGGTTTAGTCTTAGTTTAACCTTAGACCTTGTTTGCACCAGGATTCTTTAGACCCGGCTCAGACCTGGTTTATAGCAGCTTGGGATAATGCCAAGAACACATCTGAGCCTAAACACTGAGCTCACTGCATACGTACACACATCTTTATGTAATGGTCTGAGTCTAAGGGACACACTGAAACGTTTTTGCCAGAAGCATGTCACTAAATGTTAATGTCTTTCAACAGATGGCTGCAAATAAACACTATGAAGTAAATACAAGAAGTTTAAACCAATCAGAGGCATCTTAGTTTACTGATCAAGCAGGAAGTGAACTCCCATGAAGAATGTGTGTAAAAGCCAGGTGTCCGTATACGGTATATGTCAAGCTGCTAAACAAATATTAAGGACAGATTGACTACCTGCCCACTGTCTAGGGTGCACCCGCCTAATGCCAATAGCTTCTGTCACCCACAAGCTGGAATAAATGGAAGAAGAAAACACCATATCCATAAAATAAAACTGAGCTATTGTTCAAGGGCCTTGCACCCACCACAAAGCCACAATTATGCTCACGGAAATATGTATTCTTACACAATGTTTATTGTGATAGATCTGGGCAGTTTAACAGCTGCTGAAGAAACTGTTTGTTAGCTGGGTTTGTTTATTGCATGTTTACCACAACTCCTCACAGTTGAATGCCAGGTCAACAAAGACAGAAAGCTATAGTTTAAAGAGTCACAATAGCTTCACCATTCACCAACATATTGATCCTATATGCTATAATAAAGATATGGTACATGGACATAGATTCAAAATTGGGATCATATTGTTCTAGTTACACTAAATGAACTATTAATAAATCCAGAATGTCCTGTATACCTCACAATGGTGCTTCAAGTTAGTATCGGTTGTATCTCGCAATAGTTAATTTTCCTCAAAATTCCATCAAAATGAATGCTTGCTCTGTTGCTATGTGTCATAAAAAATAACCAAACAAAATAACTAACTAATGCTGTAAGACTTGGAAAATTAGGTAAATAAAGCCCTTTAAAGGATTTTCAATTTACAGTTTACAGTGTGTTGCGTAGCTCCTACCTGCAGCGGCCCCAGGATGGAGCTGGTGGTGTACATAAAGAAAAGTCGCAGGTAGCTGAGAACATTAGCAAAGGCAAACAGCCCCTCGGCCACCAGGATGGGGTGGAAGGCATCCCAATTCTTCCTCTCAGTGTCTGCCACATTCTTGAACTGCAAAACAAAGAAACAAATCACTGATAACGTTCACTACAAAAGTAACGTATTATATACAGTACAATATAACAGGCATGTCAAAAGTGCAGCCCAGGAACAAGATTTCATGTGGCCATCAGTGATAAAGATTAAGGGCCGGAATTACTAAAGGCTTGCGTGCGTGCAAATTGAGTAAGACCCGCAAATGATATGTAACTGTCTACAAACGTTTAAAAAGATCCAGCAAAGACGTTTTGAGTTATTGCGTTCACAGTTTAGGGCAGTAATTAATTCATTACTTAATTAATATTCATCGTAGAAGCACCGAAATCAATCCAGTTTGGCGTCTTTATGATATGTACCTGTGTGCAAAGGTTTAAACTGATCCAGCATTAAGTTTTTGAGTTATCGCGTTCACAGCTAGGATCTGCGGACCAACGGGATTCCGTTCAGAAGCTTTATATGTTCCTCTCAAATCAGACCTGCCATATATTAGTGTCAGTCATTCATTTTAGTCAGAGGCTTTCTTATTTGAGACCAGTGGCTCGCAATAGTAGAGTCAGAACCCAAAAGTGTTGTTGTTGGTGATCACTTGTGCCATAAAGTGAAAAAGTGGATCACAATAAAATGTAAGGAATAAATCAGTGATATCATTCATTCATTCACTCATTCAGGTGGGTTGCACAGGCAGAGCAGATCAGTGAATTAAACCATAATCAGTGTGCTCATTATGAAAAATGGTTCACAAAACATCAGAAGGCCCTTTGGACATTTTCATACATCTCTGGATTAGATTTGGATACATGTTTTTTTTGTTAAACAGAATGTGAAAAGTAAATTATTTTGTTAAAAAGGAAAAATAAATATAAGATATATTCTTCTCTCTGCTCCTTTTCATTCAAGTTTGTTTTGTCATGTAGACGCTTCCGCTTGCTATTTAAATTTTTTAAATGAAATAAATAAATAAATAAAAAATACATAAATAAAAAGGTATGAAAGAATTCTGAATACTGAACATTTTCCATAATTTTCCACTCTGCCTTTAATGAATTCACCAGTGTGGCTAATCTTCTCTAATGTCGACTTGTCTGATGATGGTATGACTTGTGTGTGTGTACCTTGCTGTGCGCCACGATCTTGAGGGCAAAGGTTGCTAGGTAAAGAGAGTTCATGACGAAGCTCAGCTGGTTCCTTGATTCTTCCAAAAAATCTTCCAGGCCTTCGTACCACAGCCGCTTCACATCCGACCACACCATCCCTAAAGCGTGGAGAGAAGAGACATTGAGTGCCGTCAACATATGGACATCGTTGGAAAAGACATTTTGCTGTCATCTAAGGCAAATCAGTTCCAGATTCAGGCCGCACGATGTATTATTAAATAAAATAGTCCAGGGGAAACAGGAATGCACACATAAAGAAGGGTTATATTGAGGATAATATGTGGCATGTGTGGGATAACAGGAAGGTGTCTAGGAGGATTTGTAGTAGTAAAATAGACACATAAAGAACACTGGACAAATTCCACTTTGAAAAAACAGGGTGATCATGTTGCTTTAAAGGAGCCCTATTATGCTAACTTTACTTTTCTGAGCTTTCTCCCATGTTATGATGTTGTTGCCTAGTTAAAAATATACCTGGAGTTGTGTTTGGTTTTATCGTAATCCTGTATGCTGAGGCACTGACCTTCACGGGAGCTGAAAAACACTTCACTGTTCTATGTAAACAGGTGAAAAAACCTCACCTCGCCTTTGTTTGCATTGGCTATAATTAAAGTGGGCGTGGCCAACAGGAAGAAAAAGGGCCCCAAAGGTAATTTGCATTTTATAATATATAAAATGTAAAAAGGCTAATGTAAAAAACATAGCATAGCCCCTTTAACAGAGTTTGTCACAAAGCTATTGACAAACCATTGGCAATGAACTGAGCTAATTCCCAGCTCAGGTAAGATACTATAGGGTCGAGTTGTTTTTTAACTTGATACATAAAATTCTATAGGAGATCCAACAGGCAGCCAAGCACATAAAATCACACACAGATGCAGAGACAGTTAGATGGGATCTGCTTTCTCATTTATTTGATGCATGTACCTGTAAACTGAAGTGAATATTTTTACCTGTACAATGCAAATATAATTAATTTTTTTTATATAATTATAATTTATCAAAACATAATAGCTATTTGTACATAATTTTTTTCATGACACCAGGTGAAGCCTTGACTTGGTACATCAATTCAAGCCTGATGCTAGTGATTTCATTGTCTGATATTGAGCTGGAGGATGAGGCGATTGTACGGCCCACATCTGTGCTGAGTATCCAGGGCCATTACGCCGATTGAATGATCAGTCTAATGGTTTCTTGGCAGAAGAGGAGACTGTTTCCCCAGAGGCAACTCAATCTCTGTACGGCCATAATATCTACAAAGATGGGTTGTATAACTGACTGTCCTGTATCATGTATCATGTTCTCATGTATTTTATCATGAAGATACCTTTAAAGATTGTTAGCTTTGTTTAAAAATAGTGTGTATATAGTTTGTCATGCTATACCTGCTAGGATTATATAAGTGGATCGAAAGCAATCATTTTCATTACACTATTCAAAATTCAATATTCAATAAGCCTATTTGTGCAACTGTCGGCCTTAGGCGGGGTACAGTGGCCAGTTAGCCTTGTTAGTCTGGCCTTATAAAGTCACCAAATCTCCAAACAATCCCATGTCTTTGTACATTAGGAGGAAACTGGAGAGAACCCACAGTAACTCATGGAGACACCCATAGAGACCCATGTATCAGCCAAGAATTGAACCCACAACCTTCTTGCTAAAACCCATGCACCTTGTCCACTCTGCATGTAGATTAAATATTGCCCTTACCTACGATCCACAGAATGAGCAGATAGTCGATCATTTCTAATGCTGGGCCCATGGTGTTTTTCTTGCCCTCGTTGTAGACCAGCGAGTACAGATTCAGCAGTAACAGAAACGTCAGGTAGGAGGCGCTGTGGATGATGAATTTGACGAAGGGCGTGTGTATAATCTGACCCACTCGAGAGCGCGGCATGAAGAGGTAGCAGACAGACAGCAGAGGCCACAGCACTAACACACTCAGCACGGTGGCCATCTTGAGACAGGTGTGTTTGCGTCTGTAACTGGCCGTCTCCCCAAACCACACAGTGTTCAGGAACTGTTGGCAATTTGACTGGGCCACAAACTGCAGAGTGAGAAAAATCATGTCTAGAGAATTGTCAATGGTAAACTGGCACATTGGTATCAGCCAATATTCACAGGGTTGAATGATATCGGAGTCGGCCTGTACAGGTGGCCGTTGTTAACCTGTATAGGCTGTTAACCTGTTGTGCAAAAAGGATAACTAGAAAAGCCAGTGTCTCACTTTAATAATTTACTACATTTATCACAATTTATGTATTAATTATTATATTTAGCAGTTATTTCTAAGATGATTTCCTTTATACAAAAAAATATCTGTATCAGAATCAATAGCGGCCAAAGCTGGCATTTTGGTATCATCCTAGAATTTTCCTATGTGCATCCCTAGACACTTCCTCTACCTTACCTATGTATGAATGTGACTGGGACAGGTGATATTACAGTATTATTGCAATATTCTGTGCAGTTTCCTGATATTGTGCAACCTTGGTGTCCATTTAAGGTGATCCACTTAGGTTGTACTTAGCCAAGTCGAGCTGACCCTACTTTCCACTTAGAAGCTGACAATGCTACAATATTTCATCTGATATATGAGTCCTACTTTCAACTCTCTGTTAAGTTGGTATTTGCCTGCTGTTTGCCTAAGGGGGCTCCTGTGCACTATTCACCCATGAACATATATTTAAGTCATGTAGATTGGGATACTGGAGCAGATGTTGGGTTTAGCAGCCAATACATTTTATAACTTTTTGCCAGCATGCATCTATAGATTTCTATTGGAAATTAACTCTTTTTTGTATTTATTGTACATGTTACTTAATTCATAATGAACCTGGATCCACCCAATATTAAGCACATTTGGCCCTTTTTTAGTAGATAATGACTAACTTCAACTATAAAGTCAATAAGTGAGCATTAATTATTGATCTGTGCCAATATGTCAATCAAACATAATGATCAGGTAGTAATACACATTAAGACAGGCATTGTTAATATTCTTGTCAGCCTGACCTCTTTCTGGTTGTACTTGATGGCAAGTTTGAGGCGGCTCAGGTTCATGCGCTCCTCCATCAGGCCTCTTTTGTTGATGTGATCCTCGCTGGACGTGTGATTCAGAATGACTTCCAGCTCTCTGGAGTTTCGAGCCTGAGCCAGCAGATCCTTGGCAAACATCTTACACTGCTTCGCCAGCTCCTCATAATCGTTCCTGCAGACACCAAAATGTGATATAATCAGTGTTAGGCCTGTAAGATATATCATTTCAGTAAAATACTGTTTATTTTTTCTTGCATGATATGAATTTTCCATTGTTCAACTTTATTTATTTAGCAGAATTTACAACTCTTGTGGCCCAAAGTGCTGAGACAATAACTGCAGATTGATAAATAAGGTAAAGTCAAACAGTGGCAAAAATGTGACATTACATTTAAAAAATCCATATTAAATACATAATACTATTAAAGGATTTATAATACAACTTCTAATCGTATGATCATTTTTGTTACTCAGCTGAGAACTACTTAACTCTTTAAGTATTTCACCGTATACTTTTATTTGTAGTTATGTAGTGTTTTATATCATATGAGACAATGAGGGGAAGGCACTGTAACATCCTGTAGTGAATGCATTTGTGATAAGTATCTCGACTACGCTGCTGGTTTGAAATTAGATTGACGTGCCGCGACATGCTGCCGATGACGATCATACCTGAACTCTACCTCTACTAGGCTGAGCTCCCTCAGATCTGCACTGAGCTCAAATGCCCTCAAAATAGGATCTTCCTCTGTCAGCATGATGAGAGAGGGACTCGCCAGGCAGCGGTAAATGTCCAGACGAAACCTAGATGCAAACAACAGACGTAAACAGACGTGAGAAAGTACAGATACATAAGGTCCTTGTTTTTGAAGCTACAGAGGCAAAAAAACAAAAAGACAAAAATGCCCCGAGGATGATATTACAGTTATTTGAATTGATTACACTATTTCCCCTTGATAATTCTCTCTCTCTCTCTCTCTCTCGCTCTCTTTCTCTCTCTCTTGCTCTCTCACTCTCTCTTTCTCTCTCTCTCTCTCCTCACTTTTACACTTTACAATTTTACTATTGGCTCTCTCTTAATTTCTACACTTTTTTCATTGTTAAGTTATATCTATCATTAGTTCATTGCTATTCACATGTTGTCCTGTCCCACTCCTTTTGTGGTTATGGTTTCAGATGCCTGGGTTGCTGATAGATGTCCCAGTGGATAGCTGGCTGCCTCTGTGTTCGTGTTCTCATCTGGATCTCATCCATCAGTCCTGGACACATCTATAGCCTGTCCGTCCTGGGAGTGGATCCCTCTATCATGTGGTTCTCTCTAAGGTTTCTCCTTAGGGGTTTTTGGAGTTTTTCCTTGCTGCAATGGAGGGTCTAAGGACAGGGGATGTCCTGGGACAGTCCTTTATTGTTTGTGTGTTTATTGTTTATTGATTGTCTGTTAACTTTTTAGTTATTTAGGGTTAGAAACAGACAATTTTTAACTTTAGAATGAGAAAATGTAATAAAAATAATATTTATGATTTAAAGCAGTTATGTAAATGTAGATTTCTTAGTTTCAAGAAACATAGCCTACTAAAACATGTTTACAAAATATCAGAATTGGTATCGGCCAAATTGGTAATTTACATTATAATCAATGTCTCCTGATGACATATAAAAATGTAAAATTAAAGGGCCTAAAATTGATCCACCATATGTAGTTTTATGGATCAGAATTGGCCAAAAATATTAATATGGGCGCATCCCTACTCATTGTCCTAAGAAGCTATAATAGGTCTAAAAAATATCTTAAACAAAAAAATAAATTACTATAGTAGTATTAACAGTATTCTTTTTTTTTGTAGCTAAGTTAGTTAAAGCAGGCTCACAGAAAGTTTAATAATAAAAAAATGTAAAACAATTATCTGTATTTTCTCTCAATTTTATTAATTTTTTTACAAAATAGAGCAGTAACAGAAACGCAAATTTTTCCAACAATTACATGATTCAATAATGACCATCAAATGTACATTTATACACAAAAAGACCGAATAGAAACAGTGGGATCACAGTGATGATCGTCCAACTAACCAATTGTGGATAGGAATGAGTGCAGTATCAATTGGACAGCTTGATTTAGATAAATAAAGTCAGATAGGTCCAGATTAAGATAGTTTGGACATGTACAGAGGAGGGATAGTGACTATATGGGAACAAGGGTGCTGAGCTGCCTAGAGGAAGACCAAAGGTGAGATTACGGATGTAGTGAAAGAAGAAGTTCATTTTTGGAAATACAGTACTTGACCATGGCTGGTCTCCTAAACCTCTTGAGGCCCCTAGGAGCTGCTCTGACTGCACTGCCCAATGCTACACCCCTGTGCGTTGTAAAATATAAAGATTGTGACAACACATACTAGCTGCTGAATGTTCTGGAATCAAAAATATGCAAAAAAATGGAGAAATGCAGCACCCGAAGCATTCTGATGCTCTCTATTCTGGACATTAACGTTGATTCTCTGCATTATTAACCCAACTGTTATACATAAATGGATGCCAGTATCAGTTGCCCAGACTGGGCAGCAATGGACGGCATAGGCTCAACAGTCATTGGCCCAGTGGTTTGGAAATGCCTTAGAAAAATACATAGGAACACACACATTTCCACAGTCTACTGTATGTACATGTGCATATCTTTCACTAAAGGCAGGGTTGGATAAAACATGGAAGAACCTCGTAGAATCAGGCCTCTATTACATAGAAGGAGAATATGAGGGTGGAGTGACATTGTAGGTAAAACTGAAATATATAGTTAGTTAAATGAAAAAAATGTCAACAATATGGCCAATAATGTATATCTGAAAATCGGATTTAGTCAGAGAAAAGTATATTATTCTGTTCTGTTAAAAAATTCAATGAATGCATTAAATCTGTGCTGGCGGATTTTTTGGAATATATTTATTATATTTATAATATATATTGTATTAATGACTAGAAAAGATACACTTTGAGACCCTCTTTGGGCTGTATTATAATTTTGTTCTAGAGCAAGGGACTGTTTAATCAATCACACTCTTCCATGGGACAGGAGCTCTGATTGGTCGATATATCTGTTATCTATCCACAACTAGTATCGATCAGGAAAAATGTGAAGAAGCCAAGTCCAGACCACTACTCTCATTCTCCCTGGTTCGTAGAACAGGCAGTGTGTGCTTTATGTGTGAGACAGTAGGAGGGGTTTGGGAAGAGCGTCAGAGGCTGAGGCACAGTTTCATAAAATCAGAGAGTGCAGCTTTAATGAAGGTTGCCCATGTTCTGAAAGATTATATACAAATGGAAAACTAGCAGTGACATGACTGGCTCTCCTCCCTATAGCACAGCCTCATACCTGAACTGAGGAACCAGCCCTGGACACTGGAGGTCAGAACACAGGGGCAGAGTGCTGTTGTTCTTCAGATGAATATACACTGATCTAACAAGAGGGAGTGTGATGTGGGCTGGCAGTCTCTGTGGGGAACAGTGGCAGGCTTCATGGATAAGACACGTGTTACTGACAGGTAAAGGAAGATGTGTGCACAGCTGGGTGGGGCCCTCTAGGTAGGGCTCTCCAAGCGCTCTTCAGGTCCAGGCTCATGGTGCTTGGAGCAGATTTGTAAAAGGGTGTCACAAACAAACACCATTCAACTACAAAGGAGTCACTACAAAAAAGGTGTGATCCAGGGTCCTCAGAGTGAGGTCACCACCACATTTATAAAAAGTACTGTTTTATCAAAACCACATCAGTAGAAAAGATTCTTCATATGTTCCCTTTAAGTATCCCAGCCGTCTGACAGTGACTCAGGTCTGGAGTCTCAGTTGTTCTGTCAGCTCTTGAAGCTCTCCACTGAAACTATTCCATAGAACTTGGTAGTTCAATCAGTGTTGTGCAACACTCCATTTGTGCAAAATTGACAAAGCTTTAAAACCACGAAACATCATTGTCTTCTGGCTTTTCAAAAGTCACACATATCTTTAACATGAGGCCAGTGCTCTCTCTATGCCTCATAGTAGTGACACCAGCTCAGTGTCACTGTGTGGACCATATAAGAAGAACAGTAGAGGGTATATCTGGTCAAACATCACTGTCTCTGATTGGGCCCAGACTCATGCTAAACAGAACAATCTTCATCTGCAGTGACAGTGCCAGTGAGGAGCAGTAACAGAGTGTACATTTACTACACAACAGCAACAGTATGGTGACATAAAGTACATGAATACAGTAATTACAATAGTCCTTGTGTTGTGTGTAAGTAATTATAATGTGATGTTATAATAATGTATGGATTATTGAAACATGTTGATACTAAATACTAACAAATCAAATGTTTGAAAATATATATAATATATATTGTGTAATATTGGCCGCAGCTTAGCTCAGTCGGTAGAGCGTACAGCCCATATTCATAGCTTTGAAATGCTCGCCCCGGCATCGTGGGTTCGAATCCGGCTCACCACAGATTGACGAATGTCACTTCCCGTTCTTCTCCCTGATTTCCTGTCAGACTACTGTCCTATGAATAATACCAAAACAGTATTATGAATGTATTATTGAACTGTAATGGAAGGTGCAAAGATGATGCTCTCAAAATTGGTGTAGGTAACTTAATGTCAGGATGACTGAGATAACTGATATAGATTACTAACATGGATGTGACCACTTTCTAGTCGCTGAGCCACAGCTATGACTATGGACTGGTTAGAAGCTTACACTGATGTTCTGCTCCTCCCAGATCAGAGACATGGCTCTGCCCTTCGGATGTTCACTGTTCACTACCTGACATCCACTCCAGAGTGCACGTAGTGACCACAGCTCATTTGGGGTACTGGTCACAAAGACAGTACCAAACACTAGATTTCTGAACCTTAACTCAGGGCACTTGTATCATCTTTATCACATTGTTCCACAGGCAGGGCAGTATGGAAGCTGAGAAAGTGATGTGTCTTTAAAGAGAGCACAGGGCTGGAGCACCCCCTGCTGGAGCTCACACCTCCACAGACGTGATCTGGTTCATCTGCGCTCTCATGGACTGAATACTGTTGAGGATCTTCTTCTGATGACCAGCCAGGGTCACTCCCACTCTAAGGATGTCCCTGAGAGAAACACAGGAGCCTGGTGAGATCATGGTACAGGAGCTGTGAAAGACCACTGTTTCTATTCAGGGCTAAAGATAAAATTTAGTTAAATTTTGACTCTCACTAGCCACTTTTTCGTCACTTTTTTTTTGCATACCTATTGTCATGTTAGTGTGCACTCTTTTTTGTATAGGCCAGTGATTTTTTTTTCAGAGTTGGAAATCACAATGAAAAATCAACATAACATTAAAACATCCAATATGACCAAATGTCCCTATCAAAACTGTACATACTGTCATTGTGTCCTTGGGCAAGACACTTAAACCACATTGCCTATGAATGTGGTTGATATTTGGTGGTAGTAGAAGGGATAGTTTATGGCAGCCACACTTTTGTCAGACCCAGGGCAGCTGTGGCTACAGAAATTAGCTTACCACCATCCGAGTATGATTGTGGAGTGAATGAATAATGCAATAAATTATGAAACATCTTTGAGTCTACATAAAATTAATACTGTAGCATGGACTCTTTCCGTTTTCCACAAATATAATCAAATATTAGAGTAATAAATTCCTAACATTTTGAGACTGTCATATATTAGCCCAACCAAGCAAAGGGACAGGAACCTAAAGGTGATGGAATGTGGAACTGCATGAGACTTACTCCATAGTCATCTGAGACACCACATCAAAACTGCTGAAGCCCTCATTGGTGAAGTACTCCTTGTACTGGCCCATCTTGATGGCGTCCAACCACTCATCCACTGTGCTGAAGGAGGAGAAGTCTGGAGTGCTGCGGTCCAGTAGAGGTAGGTGGACACTACAAAGGGGGACATGGAAGGTCAGGAGCAGAGTTTTTACCATGTCCACAGTGATACAAAATGTCCTGGAAAAGTGCATTTTACATTTGGTATGGTACAAATATAATATCACGATTTTATTAAGATCATGATTTTCAATTGTATCACGATGTATGTGGACTTTGTATTTTTTTTTGTCTTACAGAGAAGACGAGTAACTACAAATTCAATGTACATCCAATCCAGTGTTCGTCATAATACTTAATACTATTTATTTTCCTTTTTTTTTCATATGAACACTGACATTACTAAATAGTGTGAATAGAGCAGACAGACAGACGTGTGGGTGTACCTGGAGGACAGAGGTGTCATGGCCTTTAGCGTATTGGGATTGCGGATCATTTTATCCAAAGTGCTCACGATCTGGCTAAATTTGGGCCTGTTGTTGCGGTCCTTTTGCCAGCAGTCAAGCATCAGCTGGTGTAGTGCACTGGGACAGTCCATAGGGGGCGGCAACCTGTAGTCCTGTTCTATGGCATTAATGACCTACAAACATACAAATCATACATTATGCAGTCATACAGTGCCATGTGTTAATGGTAACCTATAGCATGGGAAAATGGAAATCCTTATTAATGGATGATGGCCCCAAGATGGAGCAGTGCTTATTGTGCTAATTGTATACAACTGGAAAAAATGCTTTTCTGTGTAATATTTAATATTATATAATTATATAAGAAGATCTTAAATCAGGATTAATCTGGGTCTAAGTCAAAGGATGAAATTAATGGAGAAAAAATGCATTACTTAATATACAATGGACAAAACAACACCATTGTCAAAGGATTAAATGAATAGAAAACTCTTCCAAGATCAAGTCCAACCTGAGAATAAACCAGATGTTTTTTTAACCTTTATTTAAACAGGAAAGTTCACTGAGATTCAGAATTTCTTTTTCAGGGGAGTCCTATCCCCACTGGGGAATCTATAGTACATGTTTTTAGTGGTAGAGGAAACCGGAGTGCCCGAAGGAAACACAGGGAGAACATGCAAACTCCACAGAGATGGAAACCCGACTGCCCAGTCCAGGAATAGAACCCAGGACCCTCTTGCATGCCTTGTACAAAGCCTTCTCTAATCACACAGTATCTGAGAGGCTGGATACCCACATCTTGGTTGCTCATGTCCCAGTAGGGTCTCTCTCCGTACGACATGACCTCCCACATGACAATGCCGTAGCTCCAGCAGTCACTGGATGAGGTGAACTTCCTGTACTGGATGGCCTCTGGGGCTGTCCACCGAATGGGAATCTTTCCTCCCTGTCAATGCAAGAGAAGGATTTTTGCAGCTTTTTCATACACACATCAGAATAAAAAGAAAGAAATTTGAATCGGTAAGTTTTGAGTTGTGATAAATGACATGTAAATAATTACTAGACTTTTAACTTGTGTCAATAGATATACTGATTTGGAACCAGTAAGGGGCATTTCACTTTTATTGTTAATGAGTTTGTTGTATGACAGCCAGAGTAGCCTGGTATGCCAGCCCCGTCCTACTTTTTTTCAAAAGTGGTGTCTGGTCCCTTCTGCAATTTTGCGCCTGGACCAATCGCAAGCCGCTTACGAGCCGCATCGACATTAAAAAAGTCAAGATTTGTAGAACTATAGCACTGTATACCAGAAAATATTGCAGAGGGGCAGGGTATAAATAAAAAACTAAAACAAAAGTGGGCCTAAAACAGAACCCTGCAGAACCCCATGGAATAGTGGTGACCTGAACCATTGTAGTGCACTGTAGGACTCACCAGTGCACTAGTGTAAGTGGGGTCCGATGTGTCGTCCTCTAAGAATCGGGATAGGCCGAAGTCGGACACTTTGCACACCAGGTTACTGTTGACCAGGATGTTTCGAGCGGCCAGGTCTCGGTGGACGTAGTTCATGTCACAGAGGTACTTCATCCCTGCAGCAATGCCCCGCAGCATCCCTACCAGCTGGATGACCGTGAACTGACCATCATTTTGCTTCGGAAAACAAACAATTGACATAATGATATAATTAAATCTAACCTTCACAAATAAATAAATAAATAAACAAACAAATTTAATATTTGGAGCTAAAACTACTAACTCAAACCAACTGAAAGAGCGTGGTCTAGACTTGTTACTGAGCTAGTACTATTAACCAAATAAAATATGCACAATAGGCTAACTCTCCAGCCTAATCCTCACGATCAAGATCCTGGCTCAGGATCTCTAGATGGGTCCCCAAGCGCTGCACTGAGGTCACCCACTGCTCCTGACCAGGCATTGAAAGATGGGTCAAATGCAGAGGACAAATTTCCCCTCGAGGAAAAATAAAGTAAGCCTTAAGCACTATATAAACTGATGATGTTATAGGTGCTATATTTTGTGTCCCCCTTCAAAAAGTAAAATGCCTAATTAGTCAATTTTAAACACAGCAACTAATCACTAATAAATGATGGCCCAAAGATGGTGCTGTGTTCTTGGGAATAACTGTTTACAATCCAGAAGCTTTTCATATCTGTTAAACACTACATTCACAAGCTACATCTGCCAACAGGGCCTGCACACAATAACCCTAACTTCTGGTTACTTTATGGTGGAAAACATAACATTCGCAAGGAGAAAATCTGTTCAATAATGTCTTCAACTCAAAGTACAAAAATGCAAATCTAAAAGGGAAAAAGGTTTTTTGTTCCCCTATGCCAGAGACTACAGAATCTGAATTAATAACAACAGTCATATCTTCTGTATATCTGAATGTGTAGCCTATTTAGCAGTGCAATGTGCCTATGTACCCGGAGGAAGGAGTCCAGTGATCCGTTCTCCATATACTCAGTGACGATCATGACGGGGCTGCTCTTGGTCACCACCCCCTCCAGGTGAATGATGTTGGGGTGGTCGAACTGTCCCATGATGGAGGCCTCGCTCAGGAAGTCCCGCCTCTGCCGCTCCGTGTAGCCCGCCTTCAGGGTCTTGATGGCCACCAGGATCTCCCTCTTCCCAGGCTGACGAAGGTTCCCACTGCACACCTCTCCGAACTCACCTTACAACATTAAGAAAAAGTCAAGAGGATGCTTAAAGGGGTAGTCCAGAAATTTCCTATAATAAGACAATGTTAAAAAATAAAAACTGACAATCTGATGTTTTATGATGTAAAGTAGGTAATCTGTCAAATTATTATTTCACTTTAGTCCCTCCCCTGGCTAACATTGGCTAGCTAATAGTTGTTTTTGAGTGGTGTGGTAGCTAACACAAACTCTGATATGATGTTGCTGTAGAACCCTAACCCTCATCCATCCTTCCATCCAAGCCCACTACTACAATCAAAGGTACCAATTAAATGTGAAAATGTGGTATGTTTTTGGTGAGAAAACAACACATAGACCTAGAGCGCTTAGAAAGTTAACAGAGCCCCTTTCAAATTGACGATATCTTTTTTCATTAATTAGCACTCAAAGTAACAATTCACATAATCACACACATTTATAGTTACACAATAGTTAAGTGAACAGGAGGAGCAGGCTCAAACTGTGACCACTACTAGTTGTCTCTTGCATGTTATGGGTGTGAAAATCTCATACCTGCTCCGATGACTTGTTCTATCTTGACGCACGCGATGTCGATCTCCTTGGCGAACTCCCGGACTGCCTCGTTGGGGTCTTCGTATGTGAAGGGGTCGATGTAGATCTTCATCCCTGGAGACGCTTCATTGGAGAGAACAGAGAGGAGAGGGACAGTACAGGCTATACACCAACACACAGTAGCCACATTTCTACAGTGAGGGCCTGTGTTGAGTGTGTGGAGGACTTACTGTGGCCACTGGTGTAGTGCTGCAGTTTGTCTGTGTACTCTGAGTCTGGTCGGTCTGAGCTCCTCCTACTGCATACAAACACAACATCAACATCAAACAACAGCACTATGAAGGTCCTATATTATAAAGAAAAAAATACTTTTAACCATATTCTAATGTTTCTACCTCAAACACATACCCAAAGTTGTGTTTTCACAATCAGGCATGTTTGAGTAACTAACTATGTTGAGCTATAGTCCTCTTCAACCATGTACCCAGAGAAGGTAGTTGCCACCACCGTTAAAGAACATATCTGACTGGAGAAGATGTGTGTTGGTATGTGTGTATCAATGCTTTGTTTATATCCCAGTAGAAGTAAAAAGTGGTTTGAAACAGAAACATGTGAGACAGGTGTCTAATCAGTCCAAGGGGGAGCTCCACAAAACAGCTTTTATTAGCTAAATATTGTGTTTGATATTGCAAAATGGTAACCCAAATGTATCCAAAATAGACTGTGAAATGTGCCAAAAAAAACATAATATACCTTTAAAGCCCCATTGTGTATGTCAATATTGCCATCTAGAAGAAAACACTTACAGAGAGCCCCTTTAATATAACAATCACTCTACTCCCACCATCTCACCCACATTATCTAAACCTTAACCCAATGTTGAGTTGACTGTGCTATTTGACTCTAAATAATAGGGCTTTGAGATCGTAAAGAGCATGAGTGACCTGCGACAGACGATGATGAGGACGGTGAGGGCAATGATGAAGACCAGTCCAGCCGCAGAGGAGCCGATGATCAAGGGCAGTTTCTCCCGTAGGCTGGAGTTGTACTCATCTGTGAGGTGACACACAGAGGCACTGAGCTCAAAAACACAAAGACACACACACACACAATACATATACATAAACCAGGACCTACAGTAACTACGCCTAAAGCACCACTAAACCAGATATTAACCAACCACTATAAACCAGGGCTAAAACAAGATCTATACCAGGACTAGATGTAAACCAAGAATAAATGGGGTCTAAACCGAAATTCAACAAGGTCTATACCAGGACTAAACCAGTTCTAAACCAGGACTAATTCAGGTCTAAATCAACATCAAACAAGGTCTAAACAAGGACTAAACCAGGTCTAAAGCTGGACTGAACCATGTCAAAACCAAGATTAAACCAGGACTAAATTGGGTTTAAATAAGGACTAAACCATAACTAAACAAGGTCTAAACCAAGACTAAATCAGGCCTAAACCAGGACTAAACCAGTTCTAAACCAGGACTAAAGCCCTGAAAGAACCAGAATCCAACAAAGTACTGTATGAACCAGGACTAAACCAGGATCAATTCATTTAAACATCAAACAAGGTCTAAATAAGGACTAAACCAGCTCTAAAGCAAGACTAAACCAGGACTATGAAAACCATCACACCTTACCTTCAGTCATAGTTTGAAAATACATTTTTCCACTGAAGCGTCCAAACCCGGCCACGGTGCGAGCTCGAACCTGGAAGACGTAGATGGTGCCGGGGCGGAGTCCTCGGATCAGAGCGGTGTTGGTCTGACTGCGGCTCACAGAGGAGTTCCACTCAGCGTAGTTCTGTGGGACACCAGGACAAAATGTGGGACGTCAGTGTTTGAGGTGGGATAGCAAATCAAAAGGCTGGTGGTTCCATTTTCACACTTGTTCACACTGAGGTTGTGTACATGGGCAAGACACTACACCCACCCACCTTCACTAAACCAAGACTAAACCAGGTCTAAACTAGAATTAAACTAGCACTAAACCAGGTATGTCTCCTTTGAAATGAGAAATGATGTGCTGAAGGAGTTACCTTCTCATAGTACTGGAGCTCGTAGTCCAGGATGACTCCGTTGGGCTGGTCAGGCTGGGACCAGGACAGGGTGATACTGGTGGGGCCACGGCTAACCTGGTGAATGATGGACACGGCCGACGGCGCTGCCAGTGCAAACCAAAAATATGCAATTTATTTAAGATTATTTTGATTATTTTACACAATGTGAAATTAAGAATTCACAAAATCTAAATACACACTTGAATGCCCATTTGTATTCAGGTGGGTAACTAAAGATTGTTTTTGGTTGTTCCTCGGGTTTTAAAAGAAAGATTTTAAAACATATATATATATATATATATATATATATATATATATATATATATATATATATATCTA
>JAVQKC010128503.1:0-14423 GCA_036025475.1 Philypnodon macrostomus
TTGGAATAAGCCACAAATTAATTGTTGTTTATATTGAGGTAAAGGCAAATAATCTCACCTCTGCTTCAGCTGCTCCACTTCTTCACCATTTACCTGAAGAGTAAGACACATGGTTAAAAAGTTAAAAGTTGCAAAATGAATTGAAGCAAGTTACATTTACGAATATTTAAATAAACTACTTTGGGGAAATATTAACTGAAACAATTCAAATTTTTAACAACTAAAGAATGCATTGTTTTACACACAGGCTATTATACTGAACAACACTTGCTTTTTCCATAAAACACCTTTCGTTTTAGGATGTTTTCAAGTTTATTTACTGAGAGAACAGTATGGCAACAGGAAATCACTTTTGCACACTCTGTTATAAAAGAGTAATACCGGACTAGTTTCCTCCTCTTCTTTTTTGTTTTGAGTGGCCTCCAGCAATGAGTTGATGGTGGCCACTTGCTGCACGAGTTTCTCCTTCTCCGACTGTGCCTCTTGAAGCTGGGCACCAAGAGCTTCCACTTGACCAGCTCTGTCCCTGACATCAGCCTCCAACTCACCGATACGTGCTTGTAATTCTGCAGACATAAAAACTACGGTCAAAACTATAGACTTAAGTTGTGCACTGATCATTTATGGTTTTTCCGACCTGAAAGTCCACTGTTGTCTTGCTGAGCCTTCTCCAATGTGTCCTGCAGATTGCCGTTTTTACTCTGTGCTGTTCTAAGCTCCTCACAAACCTCCTCAAGTCTCTTCTGTAATGCCTGTTCACTCTCTGCCTGAGAAGCCTGTTAAAAAGAAAACCAGTGTCAAACACCAGGGGGCAGTATGGATTTAGGGTAATCAGCATAACATTATCACTAAACAAACAAATCTTACAACGTTAGAAGCAGCTTAAAATGATGGTGCTGGTAACATTAGTGGTACTTGAGCCCTTTCTAGTGCATGTACCATCTGTCTAAGTTAGAGAGGAAGGGATTTGGAAGTATGTGTGCTACAAAAAAACACATAAGAAATCAAATCAGCAACAAAGAAGATTTGTGGTGATCATGTCAACAGTACTAAAAGATTTTTATAATGATTGCCCTCATTAACAGTGGAGAGATGTTGTTGAGATGTTGGTGCTTGCCCACATTCCAGCAGGTCCAGCTGGGACATATTTCCCCTCAGTCCCATTAAAAACAGCCACATTCCAAAGGTCCTGGGCTCTGTCATTACAGGGAAATTAAAACCCCAATAACATCCCCAAGACCATCAAAGGTGAGAAAAGACCAGAACCAAGGGGCTCAACAGCTATCTAATAAATGACGTCACACCAACCTGCATCAAAGAGAGCTGTTTCTCTGCAGCAGAGACCTTGGCTTCCAGGCCTTTCCTGATGTGCTCATCTGCGAGCAGACTCTCGCTCTTCTCTCCAAGGTCTTTAGTTAGTTTTGCACATTCCTGGCGCAGTTTGGCCAACTCCGCATTTTGTCTGTGGACAGAATTGTCATGTACATGTTTAAAAATGTATACCACAATAAGATCTCACTGGGATCTTGATGAAGGCCTAGAGAACACTGGATATTTCAATAGTTTCCTCTGTCTTTCCTAATTCACTCACTTGCTCTCTGCCTGACTTGTGGCCTGGTTCAGGGCATCACGGAGAATTGAGTTTTCTTGTTGCAGACGAGCCAGCTGGGCATTAGGACCTTTCTCGAGCTGGTCCTGCAGACTCAGGACCTAAAACAATGTATAATTTGTTTACTGTCATTTACAATAATACTATATACGTTTTAGACATATAGAAAGATACAATAAAAAGTTGAAATGTAAATTTTGATGAAGACTAACTTTTGCATTGTGCCGCTGGGTTTGGGCTAAATGGTCCTGATAACTGGCCTGCATCCGCGCCTGTAGAGCGATCATCTCCTGTTCCCTCTTACTGAGCTGGGAACTCAGTCTGGTCTCCACTGTGGCCACTTTAGACTTCTCAGCAGACAGTTCCTAACAAGGTATAGAGAGTCATTTAATTGGTTATAGTCAAACATGCTCACAAAGCCCTAATTTGAAAAAAAAAAAAACATCATAATTTTAAGTTTTGAAAAGACTGTCGCTAATAAAAGCTCAGATTGTGGTTTTCAATCCTCTAGTGCCACCTAGAGGTTACGAAAATGTACCACGTTTAATTTTGGATTTTTTTTCCTACATGATTTGGACCTAAAACCCTTGGGCTAACCTTGGTGAGCTCTCTGAGGCGGTTCTTTGCTGCAGAAGCATCTTCTTGTTCTGCAGCCAGCTGTTTCTCTCTTTCCTCCAACTGCTTTTTCAGCATCGCCACTGGGTCTCCTTTCTGGGTGGCCTATGATGCACATACACATTATTTAATTTGCAATAATATACAGGTAATATATACAATGTGAATCAGTGTCCCCTTGTTTCCAAAGCTGTTCCTCACCATGTGCCATGTATCTTGAATGATGCCTGCTTTCTCAGACAGAATCTCGATCAGCCTGTGGGCCTCTCTCTCACTGAAAACCATGCTGCTGATGGTGGAAACCAGTGCCTTGTAGGGCAGGTAGAGGGGAGCATCGGCAGAATCCACTGTTGCTGCTGCATAGACATGATGAAAACAAGATTACTTTTTATTTACTTACTATACTATTAACAAGCATTGTTATGTTAGTCTTACAAAGAAAGTGAGCTCAGAGGGGACAGAGCTTTTCAGTAATAGTCTATGATTGGTAACTGAAGTGTCTGGGAGGTCAGTAAAGGATGGTAAAAGGAGGCAGCACAGTGGCACCAGGCAGAGACAGGCCTTGGTCAGGGGACGACCACACCACCCCTCCTCTCCATTGTCGGGCACCGAGAGCCTTTGTCAGCTAACAACAACAACAGGGCAACAGTGTTTGTACAAGCTGCTCTGTGCCCTTTCAAACATGTGCCACACATTACCCACCACTGCCACTGGGCTGGCATTACTTTGCACTTCAGACAGGTTCAGAATTGCGCAAATATTGTTAAAGTATCTGGTTTTATCCACACATTTTCATCTACTCTATTTCTTATGCAACTAAGTAGCCGATAATTCAGTATTCTTATATTTGTAACCTTTTATTAAACACAATTTTATTACTGTGATAGGACAGTGTATACAGTAATGTCCGATCACATACATCTAAATTTCCCCTAGTAAATTAATGTCTGTGATCGATCTGGGTGTCTGGGATATGCTCCATTCTGAAGTTGATGAATGATAAATAAGAGATGGCAAAAGTAACTGATTGGTGTTAGACTCAGTGGGTAGCTCTATATAAACAAATGATTAGTTAAATAATAATGAAATAAAAGAACTGTCCTTTGTTATACTTCACTGACTACGCTTGCTTACCTGGCTCAGACTTCTTCTTAGAGGCCTTCTTTTTTGGTTCTTGTGGTTTTGCAGCAACAGCTGGAGCCTGCTGAGATCCCACAGGGGGCACTGCCATCACCGGGACATCTTTAGTGACCGTCTCCAGCACCGGTGCAGGTTTGGACTGAGCTGGGGCAGCCTTGGAAGGGGCTGGAGCAGACTTTGTGGTTGTGGCAGGGGCTGCTTTAGCTGCGACAGGAGCCTGGATTGGAGCTGCCTTGACTGGGGCAGCCTTGGTGGGTGCGGAAGCAGGTTTGGCCACTTCAGGGGCAGACTTTGCAGGGGCAGAGTTGGATGAGGTTTGGGGAGGGACAGCAGCTGGAGCAGGAGCCTGAGTTGGCACAGGGGCTGGTTGAGTGGGCGCTGGTTCAACTTTAGCGACCTTCTTCTTCTTCTTGTCTTTGGGAGAGGGAGCAGGCGAGGGGTCCTCCACAGCAGGTGTCACTGGTTCAGGCCCCTCTGGTTTGCCCTCAACGCTTGGCTCAGTCTCCACGGCAACAACAGGAGCTGGTGCAGACTCAGCAACCGAGTTCTCCTCAGATTCCTCCGGACTTTTTTCAGACTCTGGGATTTTTCCGTTGGGCTTTTCTTCCTTCTTTTTTCCACGGCTCTTCTTCTCCGACCCCTTGTCTTTCTTCTTTTTCTCGGAGCGGACAGGCTGGATTTTACCCAACTCTCTGCGCTGTTTTGCCAGTGCTTCTTCATAAGAGGTCTCCTTCATTGAAAAAGTGGAGACAAGAGCGATCCCGACAGCGGAGATCACCATGAATCCACCAAATACCATAATCCCAAGGGTCTGGGGGTCGTAGATATCCATAGTTCTGTTTTAGTGAACCTAAAAAGCATGATTTATTTTTAGATACAGTTATCTTTGGTGTTTTTTAAATGCAACAAATCATGCACGATGCATAGGTGTGGGGAAAATGAAAATGACTTTATTAATTTAACCACATGTATCAAAACTCCAATTCGTTTCAAATATTCACATGGCTGAAGAGAAACAGACTTAGTCCAATAGCGTTTACGTTCACAAACCTCAGGGTGTCACTGTTTTTTCTTTCTTTCTTGAAGCCAACTATAGGCACAGCAGCAATCTTATCAGCAAACTGTGAGGCAAATCCAGATGGTCAAAGCCTACTTGTCATATAGAGTTGTACCTTATGTAAAACACATGTTGAGTTTAGGTTTACTCTGTACTCTGTGACTATAGGTGCATGAGAGCAAGAACAAAAGTTAAAGTCTAGATTAAAAAAAAAGCAATGCTCATTCTCAACTAAATTAACCTACCGACATTTAAGTTTAAGTTTTGAGTTAAATTTATTAGTTTTATTTTTATATGTAAAAATGATTCCCTAAAAATCACTGAATGGTGCCTTGGAGGCTTTTAAAAACATATGTCACAAACCCTCTGGGGTAGGAAAATTGGCAGAGGCCATAGGGGCACTTAAATAGCACTCTTTCATCTATTTCTGCTGCAAAAAAATCCCAACGTTTGCTTATTTTATAGAAAAGACATCATGTACTAAAGGTAGCACAAAGGTATGTCAGAAACCCAACATGGAGCAGAGACACGTAAGGAGTTCACCAAAGACAAATAAGAGATGGAAAAACGCTGAGCTAACGCACTGAAATCACCACCGGGTCCAGAGTCTACTTCAGAGAACAGTTTGCACTGTAAAGTCACATGCCAAGATTTTTTAAATAAAATAAATATATTTTCAGCGATTATTACAGCGTGTTCTGATAAAGTTTGATATGCAACATGCGTTTTCAGACTCAACTAGTTTTTGGGGAAAAGGCGTAATAAAATGTAAAAGATTATTCCTCAAGAAAATATTCAAATACGTAAGCCTGTAAAATATATTTGAGAATAGTATGATACCATTGTGGCTGCAGTGTGAGAGGTCACGCACATCTGGACCTTTGAAAAATGACTATGATACTTTATGCAAATACGTTATCCACAGAAACCGTTAGTTGCTCATTGTACATGCCGCATTAAAATTGCTTTTAGATAGATCTTAGAGGAAAAACTGCCTCATTATGAATCAATGAACTTTGCTAGCATCCTGGAGGTTTTAGTGTGACCAAGTCTGCTGTTATATAATAACATATACCACGTCGTAATAGACTCTCGTAATGCTACAAATAAATGGCATTTAGTAGAAAATATATTTAATTGCTTCTTTTAAAAAGTAGTTAGCTGTAAAGTTAGCATCACCGGCTAAGCTACCCATCCCACTATAAATAAAATTCCACTATTTCCTCACTCACCCCGTTAGTGTGGCTACGTCGGCTTCTTCAGAAAGAGAGTGGGAAAACAGCCTTCAGTTGTAGATGCAGTGCCTCCCTTTGCAAGCTGCCAATCTGTTCTGCGTTCTAGCTAACTTGCTTTTTCACAGAGGTCCCCTGCACTCCGCTGGAGAATCCGTGGTCCACTGTGAAGTCGTGGCACTTCGAGCTGGCTAGACGTGTTGGCCCCGTGCCCCAGATAGCTACCATTAATCCGGGAGGCTTACGATTGGCTGAAAGGGGTCCAAACCGGAAATTAGCCTTCTGGGAGTTGTAGTTTTTCTGCTAAGGCATGCGTGGTCAAACGGCGCTTGGTCAAACAAAGATGGTTTGTTGGGAATGAAAAGTTACAAAAGGTTACAGTTAAGCTATTGGCAGTAACTTTATGGGGGTTTAGCTACTTAGACGTTTCAGCAGGAGTATTTATATAGCCTACTTTGCATGGAAACATTTTGTCCTGTTATAATGACCAAAGAAAATCAACATATGGCTGCTGCAGACTGACCTGTCCTTTAATTTTACTGACAGTGATAGTGAAAGGTCTAGTTATATTGTTTTGAAAGGCTATATAATTTAAAATAGCAAGTAGCAGCAATAGTTATCAAAGTATGCCTGTTATGTAAGTGATTATTTATGGATTAACAAAGGGCATATAACTTACGTATATTGGGACAAATGCAAGTTGTAGGCGATCATATCTATTACTATTGATAAACAAATCAGAGGGTGCTCACAAGAAATGAAAACTACATTCACAACATTTAAGCTATAGCATAGCTGCACACATGAATGCAGAAGTATAGCTTATTATTTTCCTCTTTTTCACTTCAGCAAATAGCTCATACTCAGAGTTTGATGCTTTATTTATGAGTGCAGGCCCTATTTCCATAACATAATACCAATAATTTGTATTTCTTTAACACAATACATTTGCACGTATTCTCAGTATAATGTTGCACCATGGTTTTGGCATGGTTTCTGTCACCACCACTATGTCACCAAAGTCCAGCGATTTCTCTGAGCTTTTATATAATTTGGGGCTTGGAAAAAGTCCCTTAGACAGTTGAAGATGCAGCAGTCATTAATCTTAAACATATCCCCATTGTGTGACAAGAGTAACCCCATTGTCACAGTGTCAGTCAATTACAATCTGAGATCATATTGTGTTTGTTCTGAGGCAGGGCAGGGCAAACTAACCTAGAAAAGGTTCAACTAAAGCATGCAGCTTACAAAACTTTGGTCATTTGAGCTTTCCCGTGTTGTGACAGGTATGAAACTCTATTGTCACACAGTGTAGTGAGACTGTATCATACAATACAGAGAGGTTATGTGCTGAGTATTGTCTAAATTTAGTCAGTGCTTTCTTATAATTGCACTTAAAACTAATATAATCACTGGCCATTGTATCAGGAAGACCATGTACAAATAATAATATGGCATTAGGTGTTCTGTTAGCCCTGCGTGTTTTACATGTTCAGAGATGGTATCTCTACAGACCTTGAGTGGTAATTTAAGTTAATGTTGCTTCTGTAAATGTTGAGCCCGTGCTGCAACATTTTTGCCCACAAAAGTGCTGCTCACTGGAAATTGTATTTTTTTAAACCACTTTATAGGTTACTTAACAAAGTGGCCATGCAGTGGGTGTAGAGAGACATAAAACATGTACATTTTTGATTTTTTTTTGTGTGTAATCTTCAAATTTGAGGACTCTGGAGTGGGTTGTGAAGCAGGTACATTCCTGTGGCCAGGCAGCATGCAGTACAAGAGGCTGGCATGTTGTTTACAGTTCACCTCCCATAGCCTAAGGTCAGATGGAGGCATTGTGAAGAAAGCAGCTGAAATGAGTTTGAAATTAACAAAGAAACAGCTATATCCATGTCTCAACACACAATGTTAAATCAAAACGTGTGAAGAAAAGCATATCACGTATACCATACCAAGTAAAGAGGGGACTAGACAAAGCAGTTTAAAATGCATACAGCAGATTTTATATATATATATAGTTACAACTAGCAGGCATTTCAGACTTTGCCCACTTTTGTTGAATCCACATATAAATGTTGATTCTGGCTGTGATTCCCCCCGAGTATCCTGGCATTTCCTCAGAACTTACTTAATGTACTAGAATGCCTCTTTTCATGATACACGGTGGCCAATGGATTTAACACAATCTTTCATACAGCTGCGTTTTACTTCAAGAAGCTGCTGCAGTGGTCTGGTTATACAATGCCCTCTAGTGACTTGACAAGGAAACACAGTCTCGGTTCAATCTCAAAAACTAAACTTCTATTTTCATTGTGCAACTTGTTTAGTACACCTAGATCCAAATCAAGCAGAGAGTATACACGAAGATCTTGGCAAAGTAGGATTTATTTGTCATCATTACAAATCTTACAAAACACTTCTGTTCCCTAATAAAGTTTCATTAACAGTTTCGCACACAGCTGGACTCCATTAGAAATACATTCATTTCTATAATGCTGAATCTGTTATGATTGTAGTATTTTTTTCAGCCATTTTAGTGCATACATTTAAAAAGTAAACTCATGTAGGCTAATACAAACTCTGAATTTGAGTAGGAAAACAGCTATATTCATGTAAAAACAAAAAAAAAGAGATAAACTCAATATATGGACGTAGTGCAGAGATGGGTGAACACAAAAGTAAAGCAAAATAACAAAATATTCCTTAATGTGTTTTAGAGAAAATTGTACCTCTTAAATAAGTGTGAAATGTAAGATCCTGGGAGCGGTCCAACAAAGGGAAGGTTAATGCTCAATAGAAGAAATATACTGTACATATTTTCCCACTTATTTTATCGATGAATTGGTCCGGTCTTCTTCAAGGCACTAATGTTGGTTTTAATACCAATAGGAACACTATTTAGTTGAGAAAATTAATTATTAAGTGAATTTAAAATATATTCAAATCATTTGAGGTCAATTAGAAGCATGCATTTTTATGAAGGTTAGACTAATGGGGACAAAATAATGAAAATAATTATCATATATGTATATAATAACCCTAAACAAGAACATATTTTCATAACTCACTGAAGACATGAACATTGCAGTCTTTTTCAGGAAGAAAAAAGGAAAGAGCAAAGGACAAGAAGAGTGTAAACATAAAGCCTTTCTGCGACAGGTCAGAGGCTAGATCCTGTGCAGCTTTGTAAAGTGACATAAGGCCCAAGGGGTAGAAACAGAGGAAGTTTCAATTTATGTCCATCAAAGGCTCTGGAGATGCCAAAAATCCACTGCTTACAAATGGACACTTTGTATGAGAATACATCAGTTACTCTTGATTAAGTCAATGCATCCTTGCAACAGAGCGGCATTGTTCTGTGGACAATAAAACATATATATTGATGCATATTATTCTTAGTGCTGTAGGAATGTGCTTGGTAAAAACATTAATATATAAAGACATTACATAGGGGGACTCTCACCTTGGCATGCTTTATCTCAAGTTCAGCCATCTCTATAAGGTTTTTCCGAAAGGCCACAACTCGCCTGCCCTTGAAATTTGTAAGCTCTAGAGAAAACATCAATTATGTTAAACGGCTGGTAAAAAGGTTAGTGAATATAAAATATGTTATGTGACACAAACCTCTCTTTCCAGACTCTGAGAGCTTGTCAAATTTCTGCAGACATTGCTGCTGGTGCTCCTCTGCCTGTGGGACGTCCTTGCCTTTTAGCCTGGCCTTGTCTAAAGCCTTGTTGGAGTTCTCATAATCAACCAAAGACCTGGCTCGTCTATACAACAGGTCCTAGACACATGGATCATTAACATAAACAAAAACTGTGCAATAAACTTTACAAAAAATCCCAATCCAATGTAATGAACAGTATTTATGTTGTTAGTTCAAAAGGGTATTGTATTATATGTCTCACCTTGGCAGCCTGGATATCTCTCATATAATATCTTAGCAGCTCTGTTAGTTTTAGCTCCTGGTCTGACGCTACTCTTCCCTCCACTTTCTGCAAGACACACAGAAAACATTAATCACAGTAACTATAATTGAGCATTACAATTTAGAAAGAATATACTTACTCTTAGCTTTTCAAACAGGTCAGATAATTTCTCTAAGTGCCTGAAACAAGTTTAAAGTGTTAATGTATTTTATGATCAAATGGTTGTTGTCTAACCATTCAAACATACTTCTTATTTGCTGTAGAATCATCAGCGGAAATGCTGTTTAAAGTTGCAGAGATCCGAATATAGTCATCAGCAATATCTGTAATAACATTTCACATTAAAAGTCAAAATTTCCAAACATATATTACTATAAAAGGTGTGAAATACTTTGGTGTGAGCGTGTCATTTTTTCAGCTTTGGCAGTGGAGTCCTTAATCTTGCTGTAGTAGTCAAGAAGGAATGTCTTTTCCTGCTCAAAAAAGTCATCAACTTCCTGACACAAACAACACAAACATAAGGATAGTTAGAGCTCCTGCAAGTTTCGCAGTAACAATCACATGACATAACAATCACATGACGTAACAATCACGTGACGTAACAATCACATGACGTAACAATCACATAATGTAACAAGCACATGACGTAACAAGCACGTCACGTAACAATCAGTCACGTAACAATCACGTCACGTAACAAGCACATGACGTAACAAGCACATGACTTAACAATCACGTCACGTAACAAGCACATGACGTAACAATCACATGACGTAACAATCACATGACGTAACGCACCTTTATTCCTGAGATTAGGACCTCGTCGGCTGATTTGACCATATTTTTAAAGAATCCTCCAAACATTTCCTTTGCATTCTTTCTCCTCACACTGAGCTAAATATATAAGAAAACAAAAATGCATTAGACCTGGCACCTATATTTACTGTATGATGAGAATATAAACAGTATAGTTTAACAAATATATGTTACGCTATAGTAATGGCTTGATCCTGTTAGCACACTAATATTGACTTGGACTACACAAATGCTGATCACAGCAGGACAGAGGCCATCTGTCTCCAGTAAACTCTACTTCCTTAGTTTCAAACTGACAACCAGGGAAATTAAGTCAGCATTATGAGGCACTCACATCCTGGTCGTACTCTAAGAAAATCTGGAAGTTTCTGTCTTTGCTCAAAATGGGATGAGAAGAGAGTCTCTGCAGGAAGATCTCATGCACTTGCACTGTTTTCTTGAACACAGCCAAATATTCACTGAAAAGGACAAATTACATTTTAGAGGAACTTGTATAAAATATAAGCCCCCGTTTGTCTGCAGTGAGTGTGTGCTGTCCTTACGCCTCCAGTTCCTGTTTCATTTTAGTATACTCCTCCTTTGTCATAGTGGCTTCACCTTCTCCAAGTTTGTGCATCTTCTCGCGTGGTCCCTCAAAGTCAGGTTTTGGAGGTGCCGGAGGAATCTATGAATGTGATCAAACTTTATGATACAACAGTAATTTCAACATTTTTATGATCTTTGTAAAAGATGGCCTCAGCTCACAATTAGACCAGCATATTCTTCTGTCTCTACAAGAGTGTCATGGAGCCAGATGAAGTCTTCATGTTGACGGGGAACTGAGAAATCCGGCTTCTGGAAAGAGCTCAGAGTTGTCTACAAAAAAGTATAATGTTTTAACAGTAAAACTTAAATAATAAAACTATTTGCAAACTGCTGAAGTAAAACCGTTATACCTTTGTATGCACGGTAAACTTGACTTTGTCTCTTTCACAGAGTGCATCAGGAATGTCGATGAGGAGTGAAGTATCATTGTTTAGGTCTACAGACACTGAGCGAATCTAAAAGAATGGAAAGTAAGTATTACGTAACTAAACATTTATAACCAATTTACAGATTAACAGATACACATTATTGAGACCAGTGCACTCCAGCTATCACGACACACCGTATATCATTTTAAATCAGCTGATCAAACCCATTAGTTACATTTGTCAAGCAATATCCAAGCGTAAATGAATTTAGTAACAGTGATTTAAATACATGGAAAACGTCTATGCAATGTCAATACACACATAAGTGAACACAATACACTATGGGTTCAACAGAAATATTTCCATACTAGTCCAGCGTTATACAAATATGAGAATCAGTTTTGATTTACAATGCACTATGCACTAGCTTGTGTCTTTGGTAGAAACTTAGCGGTAGTATGTTAGCCAAACAGCAACAGTGTTAGCTACCCGGATGCTAACATGTATTGATTTTAGTGCAATTTGCATGACAAATCATACACAACTTACTTTGTCCTTACTGCTTTCGTCTAAAGTAGATGTCATGATGGTGCCAAAGAAACGTGATTGTGGCAAAAGTAGGCAAACAGCACAAATACCCAAACTAAATCCAGGAAGCTGTGGTTGTTGGACACTTGCTTGACGAGGAGCTGTCAACTATTTTTTTTTTGCCCTCATTTTGGTGACGATCACGGAAGACAAAGTCCCGCCTCAGGCGTAATGTGACTGGAGAGTGACCAGTTTTGACGGACAGCGATTCGTCAAACAGCAAATCAATCACAGAGTTTGACGAGCTTTATATTTAAAAATACTCTTTATAATAAATGTGTTAAATATAAATTAATACACCAGTTAATAATAAAATGGATATGCTTTGTTTTAATCAAGACAGTTCTTAAATAACATATATAAACAAAATATCCTTGGATAAAGAAAATGTACCATCTTTTAACTGTGTTCCTTGCGGTCGACTTCAAGTGATGCACCATCTTTTCTGGGAAATGTAGTTCGCGTATTCATAGATTTTTTTTTAAAATATTCTGTGTGAACTACAACTCCCATTTAACGGAAGTGTGTGCAGCGAAATGAGCGCGTCGTTTGGAAACGGTTGTGTTTATTACAGAGAAATCCCAGGGACATGTCTGGGCAAGTACTGAAAACGAAACTTACTCGAAAAGTTGTAAATATGCCTTAAACAAGCCGTTTACGCGTGGTTTCATGAGTTCGAACAACAATATAATAGTCTGTTTGTTTAGTCTGTGGTGACGGAATGTTCGCTCTCAAGCATGCCTCTGTTGTGGGCTTTATTGTACAGATGCCTTATTGTGCCTCCCACATAGTGAGTCATTTATCTGTGTGTCACGGGTTAGCGGCTCCAAAAACACGCAGCCCGTACAGCACAGTGGACACAGAACGATACTCCTCTCTGGTAAAGTCAGTCATGTCCAGGGTTAGCCCACAAACACCTCAGACTCTACAGGAGGAGGACGAGCACATGTATGGACCTGTCATCAAGACCCCACCGCCCACAACAAGATCTGAGATGAGGACCCCTAAAGTCCTCCATCCTTTTTTACATCCGGAAGACAGTAGTACACAAGAAGAGACTGAGGCAGAGGGGCCCCCTGCTCGGATTCACCTCAACAGGGGACAGGGCAGGAGTGCATCCCCAAGTGTGACCCGTATCCTCCAACAGACTCTTTCCCCAGATCAGATTTTTTACTTGGAGAGATGGAAGAGGAAGATGGTGGCTGAACTTGGAGAGGAAGGCTTCAAGGAGTATAGTCAGAGTAAGATGTATTTTATTCTTATCTCATTTCATTCAGATTCAGACGTACGTTTCTTTTACATGACTTACTTATTTTCATTAGTCAAATTATTCTGCGCTTTAAAGTTTGCTGACCCTAAAAGGCATCGTTTTTATTATTATATGATGTTTATAGGGGGAAAAAAATGTAATGTATTTTTCAGAATTATTCAGACAAGGAAAGCAGTTTCATTCTGCTCTGGAGGATGCGCTGACATCAGGTGTAACATGGAGCGACAGGGATGGCTCAGACATGTCCAAGTATCCACCTGAAGTCAGCGGATACATGCAGAGTGTCTCTCATGTACTCGAGGATGTCAGAGAAGTGCGAGCCATTGAGAGCACTGTGCACCACAACTCACTCAACTACCTCGGTATTGTGGACTGTGTTGCTCGTTACAGGTGAGGATCTTCTTTGAACAAGGTGTATTCATTTGATCATACAAAATCATACCAGGCTGGATTTTCTGACTGTCCCCACAGAGGTGTTTTGTGTGTTATTGACTGGAAGACGTCAGAGAAACATAAACCATTCCTAAACAACACGTACGACAACCCTATTCAGGTGGCGGCCTACGCAGGAGCATTGAATACTGACCCGAACTACAAATACCAGGTAAAGATTTATACTACATTTATCTACAAGAGAATAAAATGGTCAGTCAGTATTGGTCTCATCTTGTATTGCAGGTCGAAAATGGTCTCATTGTTGTCGCCTACAAAGATGGCTCACCTGCCCATGCCCATAAGATAAACTCAGAGCTGATGTTAGAATATTGGAAAACATGGTTACTTCGTCTTGAGGAGTTTCAGGAAAAAAGGTACCGTATTTTCCGCACTATAGGGCGCACTGGATTATAAGGCGCACTGTCAATGAATGGTCTATTTTTTTACTTTTTTCATATATAAGGCGCACCGGACCATGAGGCGCATTAAGCGAAACAAAACAGTCAGACAAGTCAGTCAGTCAAACTTTATTAAACGCGTTCACAATAACTCAACATTGTTCAAACGTTAATAAGAGTATACACAATAACTCTCAACCTCGTTCATTTGTAACACGTAAAAAAACACAGTCTGATACCGCTAAATCAAACGTTAACATATTCACAATAACTTAAATTGATTCAGTTATAACACGTAACATACAACACAATACAGTCACTTTTTCAGTTTATTCCTCGTCCACAAATCCATCAAATTCTTCATCTTCAGTGTCCGAG
>JAVQKC010128548.1:0-10400 GCA_036025475.1 Philypnodon macrostomus
TACAAATCAGGACTAAACCAGGACTGAACAACAAATCAGGACTAAACCAAGACTGAACTACAAATCAGGACTAAACCAGGACTGAACTACAAATCAGGACTAAACCGGACTGAACTACAAATCAGGACTGAACTACAAATCAGGACTAAACCGGACTGAACTACAAATCAGGACTAAACCGGACTGAACTACAAATCAGGACTAAACCAGGACTGAACTACAAATCAGGACTAAACCAGGACTGAACTACAAATCAGGATTAAAACAGGTCTAAATCAATGCTAAACCAGGGTGAAACTAGATCATAGACAGCACTAGAATAAGCTTGTATATCATGGTTTTAGAATAATTAAAATCCCTTAAATCATAACTATATTGCTTTGATCTACCCATCAACCTAAAGATATCAAATCCGCCATGAAGCCTTTACAGTACATTTTCAGGGCACTCCATTGTTTCGAGTATGTTGCTTGTGCTGCCGGCTCACACCACTCCCTCTCCCCTTTATCTCCATGGCAGCGGAGAGGACATGCAGGAGCATATGGCTCATCATTTTCACTGTGCCTGCCGAGGCTGTGCTCTCCTGGGGGTATCTACGCCTCCCTCATCTCTCTTCTCTTTGTTCAGTTCAACAGCGCCTCTTATTATCCATCCAATCACCTTTCCCTCTTCCTCCTATGTACTCGAATGGACCGACAGCATCCTCCTGCACATACACACTACACATGCCTCACACAGGCACTCAACAGCTATGCTCCACTACTACAGCCAACACCAGTTCTCATAAAACTTTTAAAGATGGATAAATGGAAGCTCCACTGTGACTTTTACAATTAATACATACTGTGCACTGACCCTACTGCCAATGACGAAATGTGATTGAGTCTTAAAGCACATTAGATATCACTTTTACTTAATATAATTTATGTTTTTACAGGCAAGTAAATATACTTAATTGCTTGAGGGCTGTGTGAATGTGTGCTTGTAAATAGCAATACTGGGGTTTATACTGATGGGAAATGCAGACATTATTTATAAATACAGATTTCATGTGTAAAAACAACAAACACTGGCTTTTGCATTTGCATCAGAGGTTCAACTCAGAGCACTGCCATGACACAACCTCAGTTTGGCATCTTGCTAGCTTAGTTTAGCTTCTTTTTACTCTTTTCTTTTCCAGTGCCAGACCTGACCTGAGCGCAGAGTCCAACCTAAAGACAGGCCAAAAGTGACCAAGATCAAATGAATGGAGACCCACAAGGGCCGCTTTCAAATGTCACAGTTGTTTGAAGTCAGAGTTAAAACACAAAATGCTAATTAATCAAAAGTCTATGATCAGGCTCTGGATATATTCATGTGTTGAACAAATGTCTAAGGACATGAACACAGCCTGTCCACTGCCTGTGTGTTGAGCAGCAGAATCCTTTGTGGACTTGAATGAAGCAACATCTGCTGTGTAACCCAGATCACATCGAGTGAGAAGGCAAGTGGAGCAGAACAGGGCAACAAAGTTTAGTTTTGAATGTAGCAAAAGAGGTTACACCAGTTTGAGAATTAACAAAAGGCTTGACCATGATCATTTATAATGATGATATTATATAAGCGTGTACACTGACCTGTTCAGCTCTGTCGTAGCCTGTGTCTGGTTTCTCTGATTTGACTAGAGGGTGTTTGCCCCCTTCCACCTTCACCTCCCCAGGCTCCAGTTTAGGAACCTTATCCTTCATTACAGTGTCGTCCTTGTCCAGCAGGTATCGGAGCAGGGCATTGTCTTTCTTCTTTGGGCTCAAGGGCTCTTGTTTGGGTGCGATTTCTCCAGTGGACGCTGCACTGCCGGTGCCCTGGGGCTGGTCAGGACCTAGCTCCTTCCCCGTGGCCTCTGCAGTCAGTTTGGCCAGATCTACAGGAGACGTGCTGTTCTGAAGCAGCTGGTGGAGGATCTTATGTTTTTCTTTGAGAGACGTGGCATGAGTGTGGTTCCCTCTGACCCCTGCTGCAGACGGGTCCTTGCCCTCTCCCGGAGACAGTGGTGACTCCAGAGGTTCAGGTTTTGTCGTCAGGAGCTGTAGCAGCTTGGTGTGGCTCTTGTCATGGAGATGGCTGTGAGCATCATGACCGTCAGGAGTCACTACTCGCTCCTCTTTAGGCTCAGAGAGACCACTGTCTGTGTGTCCTGCACCAGCCTCTGAGTGGAGGCCAAATGATTCCCCTGCCCCAGAGGGAGTACCACCTCCTCCATGTTTAGGCATTAGATGAGTTGACCCTGCTGTGACCCCAGAAGGAGAGCTTATCTTTTGGTCTGGGGACCCCAGTGTGTGCCCATGAGCCCCTCCATGTCCCACTCCATGGCATTCACTGAGGGCCTGCAGAGCTGAAAGTGAGCTGCTGGTGTAGCTGTTAGCATGGCTGCTAGTGGTGCTACTGCTACCTGCACTTCCAGGCCCTCCACCACACATACCAACTGGTGAAGGAGAGTGTAGGCCTCCAGCTACACGTGGGCTGCTGGCGCCCCCAGGACTGCCCCGGTGCCTGGGTGACAGCATAGAGTTCTGTTGTGGAGGGTGGGGCCCTCCTGCAGGGCTGGGACTGGCCCGAGATGGACTGTTCATCCTCCAGTTAGTGCCCTGCTGTGGCGGTTGCATGCCACCTGTATGGTTGTGAGGTGGGGGGCAGCCAAAGCGGTAACCCTGCATGTGACCTCCCATGGCAGCTGGTTCCCTGGGTCCGGCAGGGCCAGGCGGGGAAAAAGGCGTGCTGTTACTGCTGATGGTAGTGTCTTGGCCCTGAGGCCCCGAACCAGGCAGACTGCCCGGGGTTGGAGGAGTCATGGAGGGAGTAGATGAGTTCATTGGTTTGGGAGCCATGCCAGTGGCCTGATTACCAAGGCCCATGTCCTGACCCATTCCACACACTGTCTGTTCCCTGCAGGTTAAATACAAACACAGGGGAAAAACATGAAAAAAGACAATATAATTTGACCTTTTAACAACCTGTAAACTTGTCTTCTTCTGTGACAACATTATGTAAAGTAGGAAGGTCTAATTGTAGACTATACTGTGGCGTATCATTTGCCTTTCACAAAGTTCTGTATAAAGGTATGTGCTGTAGAGTGCCAACAAGTCTTGACTTGTAAAATGCTAAAAGTGCAAGTGTGCATTGCAGGTCTGTCTTTCTAACATGTGTAGGTGGTGAGACATACCTCTGGAGAATGTGCAGAGACATGTAGAGCTGAGGTTCATTAGTGGCAGGTGAGCGCACCAGTTTGCTCTTGGTGTGGGCTGATACAATGGTGCCATCCGAAAGGGAGAACCGATAGACTGGGCTAAATGCCTGGCCATGACGGAGCACTGCAGACACATATATACCAGGATATTAGTGACCATTTTAATTTCAATGCACAAAACACATTTTTCATTTTTCAGCCAATTGGTTAAAATTTCAAAATATATGATAAGTCTCTGCTGTCGTTAAACATACCTTCCTGCTGGTGTCTCTTAGCAAAGGACATCTCTCCATCGTTTTGTAAGTGGAACCTCTGAATGCAGCGTCTTACTAAGTCCTCCCAGCCTGGCTTCATAGATGCTCGTAACAGACTGGTATCCAAGGACGTGATCTTCCCTAAACAAGAGAGGCCCAGGAAGATGGATTAGGGAAGTCTTACTTGGGTTGATGTAGATGCAACGAGGTAAGACATAAACCAACCATGGATTATACGGTATCAAAATAAAACAGATGCTGAATTCATTTTCTAGTTTAGCCATGAATAAAAATACATTGTAAAAAAGGTTATTCTTAGACATATTTATAATCATATCAGAAATCCCTGCTTTGTTTTTTAGACTTGACAGATTTTGCTCAACAGATTTTAAATGAATCCAAAATTAAGAGAGAACCAGTCTATATATACACAATGCAAAAAACTACTGTCTGTAACTTTGTTTGTGATCCTTTACCACCCAGAGTGCAGACAGGGTGAGACATAGGCTCTGATCATTGTCCTAGGGACCTACAATGATATAATGATTACATAGTGCACTTCCAACTGTTATACTCTATCATTATAGGCTGGTGATGATTGTTTGGACTGCATGGTAAAGACAAACTATTCATTTAGAAGCCTACTACAAGCAACAATAAAAAAATAGCTGTCAGTTGAGATATACAAGCTTCACTGAATATTTTAACTCCATTAGTCTTTGCTTCTGCAGTACAGTATTAACCGTTTGTATGAAGTGGTAGTATACCTTGCAGGTCCTGGCGTGTGGTAAAGCTCTCGTGTGTGGGCATGGGTCTTTCCTTCATTGGTACCCTGCGAGCCACACAGATCAGGCACGACTGGAAGTCTGTAAAAAAATAAATAAAAGCAGAAAGACAATAAGACAAAGTGATAAAGGAAGGAGAGAAAGTGGAGAGTGTAAATGATAGAGACAAGAGGGAGGGAAAATGAAATGTATGTTATTCCCAGGCAGCATAATTAATATAGTTATTAATGAGCATAGGGAGCAGGGCTGCTCCCTTCATGAGGAGCAGCCACCGCTGGCGAGGGAGATGATGAAGTGTGACCTTTGAAAGGTGTGTGCATGTGCGACTGTGGAAATCTGCTCTCGTGCACGGTCCCTGGATGGTCTCACCTATAGAGCCATCTCAGAGATGACACCCCCTATAGTACAGTTAAAGATTGTCATTATTCAATCAGGACAGGTGCCTCTACAGCCAATCCAGTGACACTGCCAGGGGTGGGTGACCTGTAGAATACTGACATCCAACTTTTTGGAGCAAGTCATACACAGGTGTTTGAGAAAAATAAATGCATGTCAACCCTTTTTTTCTACTGCAGTAATAATTGCTCCAGGTTTAATACAGACAGTCACATGTGCACATATGTGCAGACTCTCTCACCTCTGGCCTGGGGCCCAGTCTTTGTTAATGCCAAGAACTATAGCTGCCACACAGCTGGTACAGAGAAAACGTTTGGGAGAGGAATGGATACTCTCCTAGTATATTGAGTGTGTTAATTACTGTTTGATAGTGAGGAAAACTAAGCATTACATGTTTATTAACATATGACTCTAGAACGATTATGAGTATACTGTGTTTCCTACCATCTCCTTCCTCCTTGATGGACTTGGGCTCCGACACGGCAAAACACTGCATGGTCTCATATTTCTGCTGCTGAGGCTCGTGCTCATGCGTCTCATCCTGGCTCTCGCTGTGAGGATTGACCAGCATTCTGCAGTTGAATGTGTGGCTGTTTCTTCTTGGACCTTCGCTGGACCACGGTACCCCATTCACTATTAGGCAGCAAATAAACAAAAAAGACAGTAGACATTTACCATGTGGCCTACTGTGAATCTATTTGACAAATTCACTGCAGCCAAAACCGCTAAACAAAACAGGGATATTGGGAACTGTGAAAAACCAGCCAGGGGAGGCTAGCAAACAACAAGTGAAAGACATAATGGGAGCACTGATGGAGAGTGAAGGCGGATGGAGTGTTGCTGGGTAAAGATCAGTCATAATGAGCCCTCTGCCATCCCTCCACAGCCATGCATCACAGCCAAGCCTCCATATGCATGTCCTCTAAAACATCATTGCCAATCGCTCTCCTCTCCAGAACTTCCACAAGGCGCGAGTGCGCACGCATGTTAGCCGAGCGCATAGACATAGTATAGTGGCAAACGCACACTTTTTCACCCTCTCAAACTCTCATCGCACTCCATCTGGTTTGTGATCTCATTCCGCGCATTGATAATCTGCAGTATCTGGGACACAGCCCACTGATCGTTTCCAGGGTACTTCGCTCTGTAGCTGCTCTTGTACCCAGATGGCCGGGCACTCTCAGACCTCAATTTGAAGCACCAGGAGAGGATATGAAGGGGAGAAGGAACTTAAACAGGGCTTTTGGGATGGATGGATGAAGAGTACTGACACACATAGCAATTGGCAAGCAAGTAAGTATTGGAAAATGGGGAGCAACTACAGTGAAGAAGTGAAGGCAAATGTTTCAGCCAACACAATGTATGTGTGTATATATTTGAATAATGCCATGGTCTTGATGGTCAACAGGCTTAATTCATATCTAAAGTTAGTTATTTTTCGAGCTTCCATTTTGATTTTGGATTTTAGCTCCAGTTTTGACCAGTGAGGCTCTCTTTATTTTACAACTAAAAAATAACTTTGCCATAACTGTGTCAGGGGTGTCTATTTTTCATTATTGCAATATTCAGGAGCATATAGTTATATTAAGTGTGTGTTTTTTAATGGCATGCAGCACTTGGGTAGACTGTAAAAACCAATAAAATTGGATCCTGGTAAGACTTGGCAAAGAGGGCGCACAAACTAAGCAGTATGGAAAGAAGAGCATTAGAAGTGAATATAGTTAGGGAGCTGCTGACAGGGGAGAGGAGCCGAAAAGAGAAGTTAATTAGCTGAAAAAAAGAGGGAGGAGGAAGGGGGGATAAGGAGAAAATGCCTGGACGAGAGCATCAGCAAAAGACAAAGTGAAGCACCGATGGGTTTACTACAAACTGTGTAGCATTGCGCTTACATAACACTTTTTATTAACACTCCAAACATTTCAGCGCAGAAATGTAATTGACACCACTATCAAATAACCATAAACATCAACATTTCTGTGGAAAATGTGAGAAAGAAAAAAAAGGTGCTGGGATCAGTGTAATGAGATGGATATTAGAAAAAAAACATGCAATAACTGTGTGATTCTGACGTTAATATTTGGATATACGTTTAAATATCGCTTGTTCCACTAAATTTAAGGGTCAGGTTTAATCAGTAAAAACGAAACTAGTGCTACAGCAATAAGCCTGGACTGAATCAAAACTAACTGAAAATACTAGTCACAAAAAATGATTTGGGTAAAATTGTTAAAAATGTTAACGCCACAGTGACATAACAGCACATCATGAAAGTGGGGTGTTTCAGTAGAAGCAGGTGATCATCATTTATGGGTTACATTGCATTTTAAGAACATATCTGTAATTTCACTTGAAAGATATCCCTTTTGTGACTAGTATATTTAGTTTCTTTCGGTATAGGTGATGTATTTGTTCGTATTGCAAAAAAAACAATACATTTGCTATACATATACAAGTTACAAACAAAATAAATGGGATCAAAGATAGGCTGGAGACTGACCGAGAGATTTGGGCAGGAGGTTCTTGATGAACTCTGCGTGATCCCCGACGTGAAGCACGCTGTACACGCTGGTGTTCATCAGCTCCTCCTGGTTGTAGCGCAGGTATTGGGTCACATTCTCAGACACAAACACTATGTTCCCCTCCATGTTCACCACGAAGAAGAAGCCATCCAAGGCCTATAAGACAAAAACAAAAATACAAGAGATGCTCAGAGTCAACTCAAAAAGTCTACATATTTATTAATATTCTTCTAATTGTACTTTCACCTAACTTCTACATTGGAAGACATGAACTGCTGCACTTTTACATTTGTGCTTACAAAACAAATATAAAAAACTATTTTATTTGATGGTCCCCATTTTGGAAAAGGTAGATACTTAATAATAATTCTAATAATTTAATACAATAAATTGCAAAATATAAAAAGCTGGATCTAAATTCTATAGATTCTAATTCAATAATTCACCCTCATGTACTAATGTAAGTATGTGGTAAACCCTGGACGGTGTATCTTAGGTGGACCCACAGTCCACCCAAAACCTGCCTCATATTAAGTGTACATGTCAGGTACATCCATCACTCATGCACATCCTCATTACAGACGATGCAGCATAAAAGCATGTGTCTACAAAGATGGTGGGAAGAGAAGGGTGGGGGGAGGGCTTAATTGAAAGAACACTGCCCCAGGTCAGCTATTACAGACAGCAAGGCCATCAAATTACCCTAAAATTCTATAAAATCCTATAAATGCTACTATTAATAAATTGTTCCCAATATCTCAACACCTCAATGTGAAAATACTAAACACAGGTTATGCGTATGTTTATGGCCAGTTAAATCCACATATATGCCCTACTTCACTATACACCTAGGAGCTTAACTTTACAAATGATTACAGCCTGAATGTAATGCCAGGCTATATACTCTCCACCTACTTTTTTTATTATGCATGTCACTGAGAAAGATTATATGTATAGGTTTAGATACATATGATATGCTGTAGGCAGCATATTCAACATAATGCAGTGTGAATATAGTTAATTTTAGTAGTGTTGTCCCACACTATAACTAAACATGATCTATTTGTAGTTAAACCAGAGACTGGGTTAAACAGAGCTGTGTATAAGAGATGTGAGAATATTAAGCAGGGCAAACTGTAGACATATGGCATTATTTTGTATGCCATTTGACTGGTTTGTTTTTTCATATTTCATGAGTTTAAAAGTGAGCTTAATTTAAAAGAAACAAAAAGAAAAATGTAATAAAAAGGACATTCAGATCAATATAAAAAGACTCCATTATCAGAATTGTTTTTGGATGTGTCCGGTGATCGTACAACTAGCCCCACGCAAGGTGTATTTCGCCGAAACAGCCACATACATGTGCACTTTATTCAGATATTGTTTGTGTATTTTCTAAGGTGTTTTTTTTTATTGTTAACAAGCAATTAAAAGGCCCCGCCCCAAACCATGACAAACATTGGAAAGGTCCATTTGACTTTTTAAAAAATTTGTCTGGATGTTTGTGAAGAATGTTTTTGCTCAAATTTCCCTAAAACTAAGTTTTTCCATTCGGGGGCAGTTAGGTGTTTCAGGTTTGAGCCTAATCGGGCAAAGTATGTGCAAGTTAGAGGCTGTCATACCTGACTTCCCAATCAATTTAAATCCAATATGGTCAACTTCCTGTTTGTTGTAGGGTGGCGCCATAATATTTTATGTTGGGTACACTGTGGAGAATCACTGTCACAATCTCTGCTAAAGTATGTGTGTCTAGAGTCCCATAGAGGTCAAAAACATGGGAGCGCTATTGAGGAATTTTTTATTTGACTTCTGTAATTTGCATATGTACATTAAATATACACTAGCCCAGATCACTGTGCACAAGTGCACCAGCACATTAATTAGTTAATTAATTAATGGTTAATAAACAAACTTCTTTGTGATATGTAACTGTCAAAAGTTGAAAAAAAGCAGTCAAAAACATCTTGAGTTATTGCATTCACAGCTTTAGGTCATTAATTAATAAATTACTCAATTAATATTGATCAAAGAAGCACCAAAATCAAGTCAGTTTGACGTCTTCATGATATGCAACTGTGTACACAATTTGAAAGTGATCCGTCTATTCCTTTTTGAGTTATCACAGTCACACGACGCGAATGGGCATGATTCTAGAATATCGCCGAAACTCTTGTTTTGCCGACATAGTGACAATAGGTACACACACTTCAAACTCTTAGTATAAGGACCTCATCCATCAGTCCTGGACACATCTATAGCCTGTCCGTCCTGGGAGTGGATCCCTCTATCATGTGGTTCTTCCCTATGGTTTCTCTTTTTCCCATAAATGTTTTTGTTTTTTGTTTTTCCTTACCCCGATGAAGGGTCTAAGGACAGGGGATGTCCTGGGACAGTCTTTTTGTTTGTGTGTCTATTGACTGTCTATTAACTTGGTTTATTGTTTACATGCAGCTTTTTTGTGAAGCCCTCTGAGGCAACTTTGTTGTGATATAGGGCTATACAAATAAAATGTAATAATCTTTTAGAGCAATGCAACTATAACTGTCTTTCCCAGTGCAAAAGCAATCCACAGTCAACGGCTCTTTTCCTGCCAACAGCCTCAAGCCCAGTGCATCCCAGAAACAGGCGGGACAGTGGACAAGGGGCATGGCCTGTGGGTGTGAATGGCTAGGCAAGTGTTTTTGGGGGTTGCTGACAGATGGGAAAGCATGCGGGCTGCACCAAACTATATTTAGCAGCAAGTTAGTATGTCGATTCAGTGACGCTGGACTGGGGGAGCTATAAATATTCAATGACGGGACAGATCTAGAGGCAAATGAGGAGACGATGGAGGAGGAGAGTGTGAGAGAGAGGAGGGTGGGAGGAGGAAGCAGGGGCTCAATGAACTGATTCATTCGGCGGAATGTTGCTTTCCTTCCCATTATACGTAAGCACTTCAGTGGCCCTCTGCGGGACAACGGGGCCATTGGATCGGTCTGTGATTTACAACCAATCCGGGACACGTACAAGATGCTAGCAGCTTTTTCTCCAATCAGCTACACTTATGCATACAACCACTAGCAGCCCATCTGAGATCACGCTGCATGGATAGGGCTCTTCATTAGATAGTAATTATATCGGCGAAAACAGCGTGTCGCCGATATTATGGAATCACGTCGGTGCGCGTCCGCGTCCGCGTCCGCAGATCCTAGCTGTGAACGCGATAACTCAAAAACGAATTGCC
>JAVQKC010128557.1:0-10316 GCA_036025475.1 Philypnodon macrostomus
GTACTGATTGTTGTGTTTTTAATTGTATTATGTTCTTTAACTTGTCTTTTCTGTAAAGCACCTTGAATTGCCTTGTGTATGAATTGTGCTATACAAATAAACTTGCCTTGCCTTGCCTAACAGAGAGACTACTTTGAGTCTGAGATGGTTACACTATGAACACGTAGGCCCCAGATTTCTAGATTTTACATTAAGAGTAAAACTCCATGTGTTAAAACAATATTTAGGTCTCAAATAAGCTAATATTCTAAACCTTGAAGGACCCACTAATTGGTCCATACTCACCAATTGAAAATCACAACCATTCACATTTATTTACTATTGGTAATTTAGATTCACCATATATACATTAATGTCTTTCTCTCTTTTTCAGGTGAAACTGAAACAACCCATCACTCCAACACTTTTGAAGAATGCACCTTCAATTGCAAAGAGCTTCAATGGTACGCAAATATTGTAACACAACTTTGCACACAGACACACACAGACACACAGACACACACAGACACACACAGACACACACCTCTAGTTTAGTAATTCATGTTTAAATCTAGCTAAGAGCAAGCCTTGGGTGCAGCTGTAATAAGTACATTTCCCCCAAAACAAACAATTTCCCCAAAGCTCTCATTGGAATTTGTGGTTTATAGCTTAACAAATGTTCGTACAAAATGGCCACAGGGTAACTGCAGGGGCCTGGTTAGCCATAGGGGGAACAACAGTATAGTCTAATCACCTCTGAGCAGATACATTGCCTCTGTCTTCTTGCTAATACTTTACCTGCATATGGCTAAGTTATGGCTGTTTGGCCATTTGGTAAAAACCTATTGAAAAGCAATGTTTTTCAGGAGACATGCGACCTTAAGACCTGAGACCTGAGTGTAGAAATATCAGAGATCAGAGATGTGGGGGGTAGTGCCAAAAATTGTACTCAAGGAAGAATATTGTTACTTCACAACATCACAACATAAAGCAATGACTATATAAAACTTACTCAGGTGGGTAGATTAGCCAGAAATGGTGCTGGAGTGTTTTTACTTCAAAATAATATTACTCAAATAGAAGTAAAAAATACAATCTTCTATATACAATTTGCTTTGGCAGCAATAGTAGTACAACCTGGCAGGAAGTGAAAGCAACAGATGGGGCAATGTGGAGATACAGTAAGCAGAGATTGAGAGTGATTGTCGTTGAACATGCCACACCTGCCGCGCTATGTGGTTTGATCTGAGGCTTGATTTTTAAGCGCTGTCCTTGTTCATACATTAACCTGAAGGTGAAGGAATCAAAGGGTAAGACATGACTTAAAGGTAATAGGGGTGGTAAAACATCATGACTAATACAGTTTGATAAATAGTAGTAGAAATGCAACTTGTATGATTGTAACAAAAACTTTACTCAACGGACATATCTGACGTTACTTTTGCACTTTTGATCATGTAGCAGAGATCAAAACACCTGGCAAGCCATTTCATAGAATAGAAAAGGTTCAAATCACTCAGATATTTGACTTTTGGGTGAATTTACATAATGCTCCAAAAATCTAAATTGCAATATAACCTAATTTACAATTTCCTCGTTTTACTTAAATACCCTCCCCAAAAAAAAAATATATATATATTTTCATGAATTAAAATATAATAATACTACATATAAAACCATGCATTCCAGAGAAGAAATCATAAAGAAACCACAAAGTTTAAATCAAGTGATAGTTCAGTATCACATTATATTTTTTAGCAGGACTTTTCTTCCTCTATGTTTTTTGCCTCTTTCTAGTCAATGCTAACAACTCTGGCCAAAGTCATTTTAATCAGACTTGAGGTCTCGTTGAAGGCACTTAGCGCCCTCTCTCTCCATAAAAGTCACATTTAACAAACTTAAAGTGGCCTAATGTTAATGAATGATGGGAAATAAAATTGGATTTGGTGCACTGTGTGTTTGGACAGGCCAGCCAATTTTCAGTCTGTCCACACTTTACTGGTGAGATAACACTTCAGAGGGTGGAGGGGAAACGGGGTGGGTGGGATTTCAAATGTTAATTAGTAAAATGTTTTGCGTCCACTAATTAGGCACTGGCCCTATCTTGCAATGATTCAAAAAATTGGTTGCACTTTACTTTACAGCAGGGTAATAATATGGTAATAAACAGGTAATAATATAGTAATTATGGTTCATTTAAAGACCATATCATACAGTAGATGACCCATAATTATTAGTTTATTCCAAATTGTCCCATCTCGTTCCCGACAGCAAGGTGTATTTCGGCGAAACGCCCCCATACGTCTGCCACAACTGCTATGGGCAACCAACGGGCACCTTAATCAGAAATGTTATATTGTTAACGGGCAATTAAGAGGCCCCGCCCCCAAACCATGACAAACATGGGAAGGGTCTATTTGATTTTTCTTTCAGTTTATAGGGGGCGCTATAGGGGTAACTGGCATCATATTAGTCAGATGTGTAATTAGGTGTTTCAGGTTTGAGCCTAATCGGGCAAAGTATGTGCAAGTTAGAGGCTGTCAAATATACCTGACCTTCCCAATGACCGACTTCCTGTTTGTTGTAGGGTGGGGCCATAACAATATTTTATGTTGGGGACAACGTGAAGAATAACTGTACCAAGTTGCATTGCTGTCTGCTAAAGTAAGTCCCATGGGGTCAAAAACATGGGGGCGCTATTGAGGCATTCTTTATTTGACCTCTGTAATTTGCCTATGTACATTAAATATACACTAGATCACTGTGCCAAAATTCATGCGATTTTGTTTATGTTCAGCAGGATTAAAATTACATCAATTAAAATGCTTCAGGGCATTCATTAGTGAATTAATTAATTGTCATTAATCATAGAAACACCAAACTCCATCCAGTTTAGCGTCTTCATGATATGTCACTGTCTAGAAAAGTTGAAAAAGCCAATCTGATTCCATAATATTGTCCTTTCGCCAATATTATTATTACATTATTACCTGTTTATTGTTTATTTTATGTTAGCATGCTGTAAATATAACTAGTCCTTTGTTCCTTTACTGACCCCTTTTAGCTAAAGTTACAATACTTACTATCTTATCTTGTAATCCCAGATGGATGAATTTAGTTATGTTATGTTTTGACTGACAAAACAACATACTAATAACTAACCAACTAGGTGATCCTTTCTGATAGGCCTAAATGTAGTGGATAACTTTAGACTTATCCCACAGGCTGAGTATCATTCAAGACTAAAAGGGAGGCAACTGATGTTGTTACAGGAAATAGAGAAGAAGTTTGGCTGTGGGCTGTTAGCGAAGTTAGCCCTTGTTCTTTATTTACAGAGTCAACATTACAATACAGCCAGAGGAATGTCACGAAGCCTGTGTGCAGAAATAGGTGTGTGTTTGGTGAAAGAACCTAATTTGTTTTACCTTGATACACAGATGAAGAGGTGGAGAGGCGTCACAATGGACCCGGGGCTGCAGGTGTGAGGACGTGGCCACAACTCGACCAAGAATCGGCTAATGTCCGACAGGTAACTACAACTAATCTAATTCAATATTGAGTCATGTTTTGTACTATTAATGTGAGTGTATGTTTAGTGAGAGAAACCATATGTTCGCTATAAACAAGGCAAATCTAGATTATTACAGCAAAGCCATGTGTGCTCAAATCTAATCAATCAAATGAATGCCAATTGCGTATTGCCTATTGGGTAAGGAACTGACTCTCACAATACGCTATACAGTATACCTTTATGATACTATTATGTTAAAAAGGTGAAGTCAAAGTTAATTCAATTGTCAAGGCATTTAAAGTGTATGTACTTTTCACTGTAACGTGTTTACTTTTGTTACTGGGTAGGTAAGTACATAACTGGATTCTTAGGAAATGGTGGGTGGGTTATAAGGGTGTAAACTAGTAAAGGACACATTCTCAACTTAATGTAACAGGAATAATCCTTTTGCTGTTACCGATTGTGTATAAAGAAAAGTGTCAGGTAAGCATTTGTTTAGTGAGACTGTAGAGCCACATTATGTAATAATTCCGCAATATGTAATAATCTGCAAAAATGTAAATGTAAAATAATTTCCCAATAGTGTCCCAATGCCAACGCAATATCCAATACATTTCATCACACTTTGCAGTAAGTTGCAGTTGGATAAAATTGTTACAAAATGCAGAAGTTCAACAACCGCATTTTGTAATTATTTTCTCAAAATGTAACAATTTATGCGTTACATTTGATTACATATTGCGTCTGGTCAGTTTATTACAAAATGCAGCAGTTTATTACAAAATGTGGTTACATGTGGTTATTACATAATGAAGTCAAATTTGAATTACATTTTGACAGATTATTACATAATGAGGAATTATTGGATAAGTTATTGTAGCAGTAATGAGAATATTAACTATAGTTTACAGTTAGTACTTATTGACTTGACTTACTCGACATTTATATTTTAAAGAACTTCTACTGAGTTGTTTTAATTTGAATACAATTTTTTATCAGTAGCAATTGACTTGATTTTACAGATGCCATTGTTTGGCCCAAAGTGCTCTTCTCTAAGCATTGTTTGATCATTTTCCACTCACCGGTACTTTTGTAAATGTTATAACTGTCATTCTCTTTCTTTTCTCAATTTCACATCTTAATACTGTTAAACCTCTCAAATTGTTGTTGATTTTTTTATCACGGGATGCATTAATCAAACATAAACACTGAATAATCTCAGATTTCTCTTTGAATTTCTTCATGAGCTTTTTCACGCTCCTTAACTTCACAACTGGGGCATATCAGTATTATATTCCCATGCTCCGTATAATCTAATCTAAAAAAATCCTCCGGGTCTTGTCCTTTGGGTTATTTTTTTGTCTCTCTGTTTCCATGGAGGATAGACTCTCATTGTTATTCAGCTGGGGGATAAAGTCACACTGTGTGCTGGCTTTGGCTGCTGTTGCTTCCAATACTACTGTGTCATGCATGAAGAGGGAGAGTCATCTGACTAAAGAACAAACAGCCAACAGCAGTGGAAGCAGCAGACACACAGATGACCTGCTGCTGGAGCTTAGGGTTGAAAAGACAACACACTGTCAACATCAATGTACGGATGTGGGTCATTTTTAAAAAAATATTTAGAACATTTGTATATTGAAAAATGAAACAATAAGGGCCAGAATCAGTACTGAGAATGATTACATAAAAGAATAAAATTGAAGTACTGGGGTAAAAGCTCTATTAATTCAGCAAGAAAAATCTGATGGTAATAGTCTTTCACAAGGTCCTTTCCTAACGAATAACCATCAAACCATAACTTGTAACAACATAACTATTTTATATATAGCAGGCTTTCGTCAATATTATTTTTTGACAATGCGGGCCTCCTGTATAGCAACAAGATTACAGAGTACAGACTTGTGTGACTGCCTTCCCCAGTCCCACCTTTTCAGTATAGCTGTTAGCATCATTAGGTATTACTCATGTCACATTTTGTCCACCATTTGTTTGCATATTGTGAATAAAAATCATCGTCAGATATGACAACATATGTATAAGTGTCAACTAATTGGCCATCGTCAAGGGTGTACCCCACTTCAGGCCCATTGTTGCATAAGAAATTAGGTCTACCAAAGAAACCATTAATATGTCCTACCTGGACCTATAGAAGCCACGGTGGTTAGCACTCGCAGGTCTGTTTGCATGTTCTCCCTGTGCCTGTGTGTGTTCCCTTACCACTTTAAACATTTACAGTAGGTTTCTCATTGGTCTCCTGAAAAATACATTCTTAATCTCAGTGGGATTTTCCTGGTTAAACAAATTAAAACAATTCTTCTTCTTGTTCTACCAAAACAAACCTCGGAACATGTTGAATTTATAGCATCCACATCTAATACATTTACAATTCCCTACAGGTTCCAGAAAAGCGTGTCCCTGCTGTGAATGAAGCAGACCGACCTGTGAGCTGGCAGGCCCTGAAGCGAGCCTGGAAGCTCACCCTCCCCGGAGGCAACCAACCATCCAAGAGCCCTAATGGGACTACCACAGACCCCCAGCAGTCCAAACCTTTGATAGAGCCAACTAATGTAAGCAACACAATTCACTACATGTGTTTAAATCACTTGAATTCAGAATATTGCTCTTGATTTGAAGTCCAGTTTACGTTGTTTTTTACTTATTGGGTCTAGACTATTTGGCTGATATTTCTGAATGGTTTTATTTGATCTTTTCTTACTTTGAGCTACTAAATTATCCAGCAGTGGGCTGTGGTTGAGCTCAGTTGAGTGTGTGGCCCATATTCACACCTGTCATTAAACGATAATATCTTCATTTTTTTTTTCTTTTTTTTTGTGCAATCTACTTAAATATATATTTTTTAAACCATTCAGAAATATCTTGAAACAAGTCAAAATTTCAACTAATCTATATCCATTTGTTTGCAGTGTTTCCACCAGAGAACAACTTCAGCTGCCTCCACTCCAAACTCCACTGTAGCATATAAAGCGCCTTTGCACAGGACGTCCAGTGTCCAACCTATCAAGGCATCACACATCGAGACATCTTCAGCCACCACCACTTTGATCCCGCAGAACAAAGCCGGTTTCTCCTCCATCACCATCTCATCCCGGAAAGTGTGCCGATCGGCCAGTCTGCCCAGCTCTGTCAGCTGTACCACGGACCAGCAGCCCATGGACACAAACCCTCGTCAAGTCATGGTTCAAAGGAAAGCCACTATAGTCAAAGTGACAGAACAAAGGGTGACAAGCAGTCCGGTCCCCAGCGTAAAATCATGTCAGAACCAGCCCGCCAGTTACAATGTGGATACGGTGGTGCATCGGAGGAAAGCGACCATCATCAAAGTAACAGAGCATAGAGAAAGCTATACTCCCGCCAATGTAAAAAATCCACATTATAGACATAGCTATAGTGAAGGCTTGTACAATGGAAATGCCATGTGGAGTCAAAGAAGCCTCCAAGACTATCAAAATCCATCACAAAATTGTTCAAATGCCCCCATGGAGTCAAAGCCGATGCACAGGTCCACTTTGAATCTTCTAGTGACAAGCCCTCCCGCCATTGCTGCACCGTCAGTCACTCCCTCAGAAGTGTCACCCACAAGCGCGATGTCAGACAGGCCGCAAAAAAGACCAACGAGCTGCTACGGCAATGTGTTTGGAAATTCAGAGCCAGCTGAGGAGAAAGTGGCAAGACCGGCGGTAGCCAGGAAGTGGAGCCTGGGGTCTTCACAAGGGGTTGGTGGAGGGAAGTCTGACAGTAGTTTGAATGGGACAGATGGGGTTCAACCAAGGACAGAAGCTAACAAGAGAAAGGGCTCAGGAGATGTGACAGCGCCCCCTCTGACACTTATCAAGGCTCCTGGTGAGTTTTTCTTTTGTGAAGTTATATTAGTCAGTTTATGTGTTTATGTCCATATTTATGTCCATTGCTAGTTCTTCTTAAAGGTACATTACTTATTTCTCAGATTAGGTGCATGACCCTTTAAGGCCCTCTCTCCCCCCACTGGTCATGTTCACTGCACTAGTACAGACTGCACATGAATTTTAAGTCGCAGTAAGTTGTATGTAACAAAAGACAGCTCTGGGTTTTTGACACAGAAGCAACATTTTATCATGGTATGATATTGGTTATATATATTGTTATCATAAAGGGGCCCTTTAAAATAGAAATATTAACATGTGTATTGTTTATCGGTGCATTTTTGGGTTCCTGACTCATTGAAAATTAAAGTTCGGGTCACGTCCTACATTTACTACCCAAAATGCTGATATTTCACAGCAGTCAGCAGCACTTCACATCACACAAAGATGATTTGGAAGACTGTCTAAACATTCCCCTTTTTGTGGATTCTATGCATTTCCCTTTAGTGTGAAGTTATTATGCACATGTTGGCATTCTGCTGCTGATCCCTGCTGTCTGATCCCAGCTCCCAGCTTTGATGCAGAGTCGGAAACATCACTAGATTGCATTGAGAGAATCGTCGATGTCAGTGCAATTGACACACAAAATCCTATTCAATGTCTCCGCCGCCAATGCCTCCGCACCCAATTGGCACTTCTTCATTTGCCACTTGGCGCTACTCCATGTATAGTATTAATATTTCTACTTCAGAGTATGGAATACACCGGCTGCAGAGAAAGACATGAAATGTAACTATTAGGCAGGTATTTTGGTACTAGTCATATTATAGGATCAATTTCTATGGACACAAATCAGATCAGTGCCTGTTCTATACATTTGGGTGGGCCTGGGCAGGTTTGTGGGACCCAGCATTTCAGGCATTTTAAGTAGCAGGAGATTTATACTGTAAATTGTCCCTAGTAGGGGATGAATATGAGAATGAATGGCTGTCTGTATGTATGTAAATGTCTCTGTGCCAGCCCTGCGACCAACTCAGTCAGTCAGTCAGTAAGTAGTTGCTGGGATAGGCTCCAGTCATGGTGTATTTTTAGGTATTTCTTTAAAACCCAGACCCTTTTCTCACAGCACATAAATCTTGAATGCATTCTGACATTTTGACATTGAACCTTCACTAGCTTGGGACCCAGGTGAATGGCAAAATGGTATTGTTCGCTGGTTTCAGATGAATAAATGAGTGGCAGTAGTAAGCTAAATTTATTATAAGGAAACCAAAATATGTATCTAATTGAGTTTAGGGGGCCTCTAGAGGGGGCCCTAGACAGCAGCTTAGTTTTCCTATAGGAAATGCCAGCCTTGAATCAGATCTCTATTACATTAACTTGTCCATGACTTTCAGAGAGGGCTGTAGAGGTTATGTAAGTAATATTGTATCTTGGACCATTGGGGTTTGTCAGAATGGTGAAGACAGGAAGCTCGTGAGGAAGGGGCTTGAACCGTGAAAACCCCCGTCCTCAGTTTAACTTGGTTTGGAGTGACCTACAGTATATTAGACCAAGAACTATTTCTTGATTTTTATTCTGCTGTGATTTGTCTAAAGGAAGGATGAAATACAAAATATATCAACAAAAGTAAAGTCCTAAAAATAGTCAAATATTTTTGTTCACATATAGACATAACATAATTCTGTGTGTGTGGTTGTTAATTTTTACAATTGACACAAGGAAGATTCATTAGATTTCTGGCTGGCTTCAGGATTTAAAAAAATAATAATGGCATCTCTTCTTCAATACCTTCAATCTTCAATAAAAGCAGACAGTAAGGTTATTTATAGTAAAATGTAGGCTATAGATCCTTGGAAATCTTCAAAACAGCTATAACTATGGAATATGCATAATTTGCATTCAGAAATCAGTACAGTGAGAAGAGACCGTTTATCACACTGCTACATATTTGATTTCCTCATACAGTCATTTCTGAGTGTGAAATTATTAATTATTCTTTAATCACATTCATTAAGACCTTCATCAATTAATTACACAGGCCTCGGGCTCCATCACTTATTCAGCTTTGATACGGTCGGCCTCATTTTAGCGGGACATTAGCGCAAACAGGTCATAGATGATCATGGGATATGAGAATAACTGTCCTGGAGGTAGCAGAGCTTAAGATGCCATGGTTCTCTTTGTTGATGAAGAGGATGGATGGGATCAAGAGTTTGGACAGCTCATGTTAGATGTTCTGGAGATGAAGTCAGAAAGGCCAGATTGAGACAGATTTGAAGAAGAGAAGAGAGATATGTGTAGAAGGTGGTTTGAGCTGGCAGGCAGGAGGTCTAGAGGAAGACCAGAATCAAAGACTATTTTAGATTTATTACCACCAATGTTTTCGGTAGCATTTGTCCGTTTGTCTGTCCGTACACAAACACTATACTGAACAGAGTTGGATACAATATTCAGGGATGGTCAAAAATTGATTCAATTTTGGGAGTGATCTGGATCGTTGTCTGGATCCAAAGACTGGTCTGTTAGCAACTTTACTCAAAAACTAGGCCTGTGCTGTCGTCCCCGACAGCAAGGTGTATATCGGCGAAAACAACCCCATACGTCTGCCTCGTACGTCTGCCCCGTACGTCTGCCCCGTACGTTGCCCCATACGTCTGCCCTGTACGTCTGCCCCGTACGTCTGCTACAACTGTTACCAACGGGCCTCTTAATCACTTATTTGATTTGTCTGGATGTTTGTGAAGAATGTTTTTGCCAAATTTAGAAAATTCCCTAAAGCTGCATTCTTCTTTCAGTCTATAGGGGGCACTATAGAGGTAACTGCCATCGTATTAGTCAGATGTGTTCAGGGCCGGGGGGTAATTTGGTATTTCAGGTTAGAGCCTAATCGGGCAAAGTATGTGCAAGTTAGAGGCTGTCAAATATACCTGACCTCCCAAATTCAATTCAAAATGGCCGAC
>JAVQKC010128578.1:0-12041 GCA_036025475.1 Philypnodon macrostomus
ATAGCGTGAACGACCTGAGGTTTACTGTCCAGATCCTCTGACTGTTTTGCTGTCACAGACAAAAGAGAGGGGTGTTTGAAACATGTATTAAACTCAAAGAGGGGAGAGAAGATGCTTTGTTCAGGCAGAAAGCTAGCTCCCTCCTGCTAAAAACACACAGACACACGCCAGGCTGTAGTCAGCTGATGGAGCAGCGCTGGAGAGAGGTCCTCTGCTGATTTTTTTAATCTTTTAATCTTAACAGCCCTTTTAAATTCAAACATGTTTGATTGACTGCGACTGGAGTCTAGTCGCGTCTGTCTGCCCAGATTCGAGTTGTAAAACCGCACACAGTAACCGACTGGTGCCACGACTCCCTTCAACTCAGTCCAACTAGTGACGTCCTGGTAACGACTCTCCCAGCTTAAGACAATTAATAAAAAGTAAAATTGAGATAGAAATCGTGATCTTGGCTTAATAAAATCATGATATCATATATTTACCATATCGCCCACCCCTATTTCAAAGTTAGTTCCCTTTAAAAACCCTTGATAGACTTTCTGTCATTATTGTATTTGTCAAGTACTGATGGGAGACTGATGGAATGACTATGTGCGCTTCAAGCTAGACTCTGACGAAGCATTGGAAAAGCTCTTTGCTGCCGACAGGGTCAAACCACTTCTGTATTAGGCAGAATAAGTGTTGAGTGGGCTGGAAGTGCTGTGCACTTATAGGACCTATGCGCTTGGTTTTCTATGTTATATTGCAACTCAGGTATACAAAGAAAAAGATGGCAAGATTTTGATTGCCTTAAACAACATTGGTAGAGCTGTCACGGTTTTGATGCCAGAGCCAGCTGAGTGTTGTGTCCTCCCTGTGTTACTGTGGGTTTCCTTTTTTTCCTGTTTTACCACCATCTGAAAATAATAACATGGATGACTCGAAATTGTCCATGAAGGTGAGTCATTGTTAGTGACTGTATGTTTCAGTGTCTGTTTTTTTAACTGACCACTGTCCAGAGTATACCCCACCGAAGGCCCGTAGTTGCTGGGATAGGCTTCAGTCACATGCAACATCTGCAAGTGCAAGAAAATGAATAGCTATTCTCCTTAAAGTGCATATGACAGGTTAGACTACCAATTTCACAAAAACTTCATACTTGTGTTTATTTTTTTCTGGTTCAAATTTTTGTTAGAAGATGTTTTTATTTTTGTTACTTCCTCATTTAAAAACAATGCAACTAGCGTGACATCACAGGAGGAACCATCATGATTCTAGTGTACAATCTTAAAAAACACATGCAAAATGGAAATTTCTTGTTAAACAAGTTTAACTGGCTGCATGTGTACCCTGTCAGTGAGTGGGTAGAGAACTGGAGCCTATCTCGGCAACTATGGGCCTTAGATGGGCTAGTTGCAGGGCTGACACAGAGACAGATTAACAACCATTCATTCACTTGGGGCAAATTAGAATATCATTTTATCTAACGTGTGGGCAGTGGGAGAAAAGAACCCACATTAATATGTGGATATGCGGACTCCACCCAGAGAGATTGTAGTCATGTGGCCCTAGAATTTGAACCCACAACCGCCTTGCCACTAACTTGCCACTGTCCACTCCCAGTAAGAAAAGCAACATATCTTTACAAAGGCAGAAGGAGCAGCAACGTCAGATTAGCATCATCTAAAATGCTGTGTTGGTAGATTTTGGTAACTTTATTGACATATTTACTTATAAAAAATATATATTGAATTATGACCTCCTACATCACTCACTTTGAGACTGAATCGATAACCACATACTGGAAACTGCTCCTAAGCATTTCCTCTGTGTTCTGCTGAGCTGCCAGATTTAATATGTGCAGCCTTCACACAACAGCAGCTCAGATGACAGCTCCTGCTCAGAACACTAGGTCACTTCCCCTCACACAAGCAAAAAGGATCATCAAATCATTTCATAAAGTGGTTCTCAAAGTACCAAATATCACTTCTCAATATATCTATCTTGACATTTTATTTAAATAAATTGAGACTACAAAATATATAACAAGGTCTTAACTAGAGATGCACCGATGTGGCTTTTTAAGTCCTGATACCGATCCTGATATGTGGGCTTTATGGATCGATTATTACCCGATATCCACAGATACACAATGCAAAAACTAAAGCCATAGACATTTCTTTAATACTTTATATTATCAGAAAAAAACAGATGACCCTAAAAATGTCTACCTTTTATCATTTGTGAGTTCCAATGTAATATAATGTAATTTGCGACCTTATTTATCCGCTGATAATTAAGATGAAATATAAATCAATGATATTGGCTACAGTATTGTCTTAATTTACCGATCTGGGCCTGGATCACCACCAATATTTAAACCAGGACAAAACCATCTTCAAGTGTTGAAGTATTTTAAGTCTGGTCTTAAGACCCACTTTTATTCCATGGCTTTTAACTCACCACGAGTTGTTTGGTTCTCTGTGTTTTATACTCTTCTGTTTATTGTTTTAAATATTTTACTTGCTATTTATTGCTTACATTTTCCAGTTTTTATTATTATTATTTTTTCAGTGCAATTTGGAAAATGTCAAATGTTTAATATAAATAAAGTGGATTTGATTAGGTAAGAAACAATATTTAACAAGGTTAGCCCAGGACTGAAACTGGACCTAAACAGGTTTAAAAATTCCCAATCCAGGTCAAATTCAAGGTCCTCTACCTGATACTGGAGCTGCAAAAGAGGAAGAACCCACGTACCAACAGTATTACCTGTTCCACAATTTGAGAACCACACCCTGCTTCACAATCCACATTCTATCCTTGTGATAGATAATACTACTAGTTGTAGTTTAACAAAGATCAATATGTTTCTGGTTGGAGAGATACCAGAGATGTGGGGATTTCATTGTAAATCATGTAATTTAGTGGGGCATGGTGGCAGAGGCTCCCAGCAAGGAGGTTGTGAATTCAATCCTCAGGTCTACCATCTTTCTAGGTGGAGTCTGCATGTCCTCCCTGTGTTACTGCTCTTTCCTGAATGATTGGTCAGTGTATGTCTTTGTGCCAGCCCTGCAACTACATGGCCATTGTCCAGATCAGAATGTACCATACCTGAGGAAGAATGAAAACACTAAGCATGTATCCCACAGCCCATTTTCTGTCCACTTTTGTTAGTACTGATAGTTACTGTGTTTAACTTGTAGTTGGCTCAATAAACATCTATATTAGCTTTAATTAAAGACAATAAACTAAACTATCTCGTTGGTTACATAACGGTTGGTGTTAATGATGTTAATGACATGAGTTTCCTACTTGTTCCGAATTGTGCCGGTGTTCATGTGCATTTTTCAACTCAGAATTTTTTTTTCCCGGATTCCCGACATCCACATGAACGCGTCATAAATATAGGAACTGTTTCTGTCTAATTGAAGTTGCATTTAAAGATTTCCCCCCAAAAATGTATTGCAATTTCATGGTTGTTGCATATCAAATGCTTTTTCTCATATTGTGCAGGCATATTTACAAGCTAGTTTGATTACCAGATGTTGTCAGAGCCATTAAAATACCTAGCCTAGATAGCATCAAAACTGTACTTTTAGTAGAGTGGCTAACAGTGATGCAGCAGCATGGCATATGTGATGCTAACAGACAGACATGATGCTAACAGACAGACGTGATGCTAATGGTGCATTCCCGTTGTACTCGGAGGTCGGAATTTCCGAGTTCAACTGGAACGGCCCTTGATGTCGGAATTCCTACTCGGAAACTCGAGGAAACTCAGACAACCCCGAGATGACAAATCCAACATGGCAGCGCCATATTTACAATAAAAATAAAAATATAACTTGTATAATATTCAATTAACTTATTTTAATTTGATATGAGCCATTCACTACTGTCAACCCTGTACCTGTTAGCATCCTGCTATGGTGTATTTTAGCATATGCAGTTACAAAATATGCTAAAATGTTGCTAATCATGTTAACTGCTAAATGAAGCTGTTAATGTTATAGATTTGTTTATTAGTTAATCAATTAGGAGATTCTGTCACTCCAAGCTCAGAGGACAACTGGAATGCAGCAGGCAGACGTGATGCTAACAGGCAGACGTGATGCTAATGGACAGACATGGTGCTAACAGGCAGACGTGATGCTAACAGATAGACATGGTGCTAACAGGCAGACGTAATGCTAACAGGCAGACGTGATGCTAACAGATAGACATGGTGCTAACAGGCAGACGTGATGCTAACAGGCAGACGTGATGCTAACAGGCAGACGTGATGCTAATGGACAGCGGGCCAGCCATATGTTAGCTCACAGACAACAACAACAACATGAGAGAGTGGACACCTGGCGTCGTCTGACCTACAAACTGACTCATAAGGTCAATGCTGTGTACAGTAAATCAATGTTAGCACTTATCATTGCTGTATACATCTAGTGCTACTCAGTACTGCCAACTTATCCATTTAATCAATCTATTTTGTAAAATAGAGATGGCTGTGTTGTAATGTTTGGCATTGAAGGTGGTGCTAAAGGTAGTCTATGTTGGGTTGGGGGGGTGATATGGTTTATCACGATTTTTGTTGACTTTGTTTGTCTTACCCAGAAGACTTCTTTTCTCTTTTTAACTACAAAGTCAATGTACATCCAGTCCATCATAACACTTTTTTGTTACAGTATTTTACATTGTTACCATAAATATGACAGTGAAGAGCACAGCATAAATGAATGCACTGTATCTCGATTCAACGATTTTTCTAGATTAAGCCAATTTTCATAACATCATATCTCGATTAAATATTTATCGCCATATCGACCAGCCCTAGTCTAGGTTATTTTCTTAGAAGAAAATTTTGTACTCTTAACTGAATCTCATTTGCACTTCTGACTTTGCTTTGTAGAAAAATCAGATGTTTAACAAGTAGCCATAGCAGCTAATCCCTGGTGAGCCACAGTCCTGACTGGTGTAATGAAACATTTAGTACATACTTTTAGCATCACCAGTTACTCTGCTATTATTAGTATTATATAGTAAGCTTTTGATTTGAATGAACTGCAAACTGTGCTAACTTGGCTAAAAAATCATTGTTGTTTGAAGCATAAGATACAAATCCAATGTATCTGAAGTTCTAAGATTTATTATGCTGAGGGAGTTTCCAGTCTCCACAAAGGCCATATTGATGATTGAGGATGTTATTTAGAGCTGTGTTTGAGTGGTTAGAGATCATCTGATTCGCTGCAAAAACATTGAACATGTCTTACATACAGATTAGGTGCATGTCTGTTTAAGGCCCTTTTTCCCCCCCGTTGGCCACACCCACATCACTCTGTGTGCTGAAGCAGTGCTGCAGAGGTGCATGAGGCTTGGCTACAGCAATTGAGATAGGTAGGGAGGGAAGATAGATCAACCAGCTCCTGAGAAGATTAGCGCTCAGCAAACGGGTACATTTCTGTAGATATGATTTTGGAAAACTCATTACACAAAAAATGTAATGATCATAATAGGACACTGGCTGTTTTCACCCAGTTATTTTAGTAAGTACTTATTTGTTGTGGTAGGTCATAATAAATATTTGTGTTACCAAAGAGCCCTGTTTATCTATCATCATAATGGCAGGATAAACGAGAGCTAACCTTCATTATTGACTGTTTATTGAAAATTATGGTCAATAATTGGATCAGTGTAGCGCCTGTTGGGGCCTATCCAGGACATCTGTGCGTCAGACACTGCTCCTGCCAGCTTGACAGACCAGTTTATTTGTGCATCTAAAAGACCAGCAAGAGAGAGATTTAAAGGGATAGTGTAGTATTTTACAAATAATGGGGTGTCAAATTTACCAGGTTTAAACCCGGACTAGACTAAACAAAAGTCAAAATGGCAGCCACGCTTCTGCCAGACTGCCCCCGGGGCTGTGGCTACACCAGTAGCCAGTGTGATTGTGGAGGGAATGAATAAGGCAATTGTAAAAGCGTCTTTGAGTGTCCAGAAAAAGCACTATATAAAACCATTATTATTATTATTATTATTATTATTATTATTATTATTATTACAGCTACCATATCATACCTTTAAGGACTATTTCTTATTACTGCATTTTTAATTATCTTCATGGCCTTGCTGCAGTCTCTAGTTCCCAGTAGACATTTCCTCTTTGCAGGTTATTTGGGCTAATTGCGTCCCTCACATTCAAATGCATTACTGAATCATGTGGGACAATAGCTGTGGCTCACATTTATCCACACTGTATTAGGATCATTTGCATAAACTATTAGCAGATCAGTCCAGGAGTGGGCAGACAGCTTTATCGGATAGATCATTTTAGAATATTTGAAATTCTTGCTTGTCTGTACAGTGCAGATACTCCAGGCAGGTATTAAGATAGACTGTTAGGTGAGGAACTTCAAAAAAAGGTCATAGATTAAAAAAAATAAAAATAAAAAAAATCACTACATATGTGAAGGACAGGTTCTTGGTTGAAGGCTGCTCACATCCTTCTGTCTAATGCTAATCCCAGAAAGACTCAGTGATGTTGAGATCAGGTTTGTGGAGATAACTCAGGTACAGATACTCACTAGAAGAAACCAGGTCAATAGGGGTATGTCACAATGATTTGCCCAGGTTTAGACCTGTTTTAGACTGATTTTGGTCCTGTATTTGTTCTGGTTTAGTCCTAGTTTAAATTAAAGCCTGATTTATGGTTTAGTCCTGGTTCAGTCCTTGTTTAGTCCTGGTAGTTTAGTCTTTGCCCGGGTTTATGGCTTAGTCCTGTTTCAATCCTTGTTTAGTCCTGGAATTTTTTATCCTACTTTAGTCCCTTTTTTATTCCTAGCACAATACATTATTTCCCCCCAGATGTCTTATGCCTTAGAAAAGCACTGCCATTTTCACCTATAGGACCAGATAGTGTTAGATTGACTCTCATAAACATACCCTCGATGTCCCGTTTTATATCTCACTGGAGAGGGAAAGCAGGTCAGTGGAGTGAAGTGACATCAAACATTCATCATGACCCACATTAGCAGCTCTTCCTGTGTCTGCGTGAGGAGCTCCTGCCCCCCTGTGGACTCCCCGGGTTACTGCACAAACAATAGGCTGACCGCAGAAGGCCCAGTCAAATAGGGTTTGTCTTAGGTGCTGTTTTAGTAGAGTCATTCAATACAACATCTCAACATTTTTCTTATAAATGGAGAAGAATTGTAACATGTTTAGACTTTGTTTAGTTCCATTTTAGGCCTAGTTTGGTCCTGAATTAGTCTTTAAATCTGGTTTAGTCCTGGTTTCTAATCTTAATCTTCAACAATTATGATGCCAGTTACCTCTATATTGCCACCTATAGACTGAAAGAAGAATGTAGTTTTAGGGAAATTTACTAAATTTGTCCAAAAAAATCCTTCACAAACATCCAGACAAATCACAAAAGTCAAATAGACCCTTCCCATGTTTGTCATGGTTTGGGGCAAGGCCTCTTAATTGCTCGTTAACAATATTAAAACCCTTAGAAATCTGAAATGTCTGATTAAGGTGCCATAGCATTTGTGGAAGACATATGGGGGTGTTTCGCTGGGATACACCTTGCTGTCAGGGACGACTGTGTAGGCCTAGGTTAGACTTTGTTTAGCCCTGTTTTAGACCTCATTTTGTCATGGTTTAGACTTGATTTAGACCTGGTTTAGTCCTACTTCAGTCCTTGTTTAATCCCTGTTTAGACCCGTTATATATGTATGTATGTATGTATATATATGTTATATGTTTATCCACTACATTTTTATGAAGGACAGGTAGGTTCTTGGTTGGAGGCTGCTCATATCTTTCTGTCTCTTCATGCTAATCCCAGACAGACAGACCAGGTAAAGATAGTTACTAACTAGAAGAAACCCCGGCAATGGGTTTATGTCACAATGAATTGTCCCAGGTTTAGTCCTGGGTTACTTCTGGTTTCAAACATTTTTAGACCTGATTTAGATCTGGTTTATGGTTTAGACCTGGTATAGTTCTAGTTTAATTCTCAAAACTTCCTGTTCTTTGCCAATCCTGGTTTAGCCCCAGTTAAACTGTGGTTTATGGTAAATTGGCTGGTTGATTGACTTGGTTTATACCTGGTTTAGCCCTGGTTTTCAACTTGGTTCAGACCTGGTTTAGTCCTCTGTAAACCACAAAGTATTCACCTTGTTATAATATTATTACTCCCCATTGAAAGACTTGTAAGACATTAAAAACTCAAATGTTGTGTCTCTGTGTCTTTTTCCAGTCTGGCCGTCTGGACTCTCACTATCCCAAAGTATGTGGTCATCACGGGAATGTCCTGGATATAAAATGGAATCCATTCTTTGAAAACATCATCGCCTCCTGCTCTGAAGATACCTCAGTAAGTCACCTATATGTAATTCTTACATGTTTATCACAGCAATGTACCTGTAAATGCATTATCACACATCCATAATATACTATAATATACTTTTCACTGTGGAAAATAAGTTTAAATGCATGTTCATAAATCAAATGTAGAAAATGTCTTTGATTATACATTTGCTTATTAGCTAAGCTTGTATCTGATAGTGAAGAGTATGTCTTGTTACATAATCAGGACAAAACAAGCTAAGACAAAAAAAGATCTAAACCAGGCCAAAAACGAGACCCATAAACAAAAAATGTCTGAAATCAGGGCTGAATATGTCCAATGAGATCTAAACTAGAACTAAACCAGGTCTAAAACACCCCAACTATCACACTACCACAAGACTAAACAAGCTTTAAGTCAAATCAGGTCTAAGCCAGTACTAACCAAGGGCCAGGGGCGGTTTTAGATATGAGCAGTATGGGCAGCTGCCCAGGGCGGCTTTCTCTAAAGGGGCTGCAGGACGGAAGAAAAAAAAAAGAATCAGAACAAATCTTCCCATCATTCACCAGGGGGCATCACTGAGCAATGAGTCCAACAGAGCTGCAACCACAAGCGCCCCATGAGCGTGAATGTGAGCACAGAAAAGGAAAAATATGATAAAATATTACTAAGCAGAGATAAAATGAGCCCAAATATTCTGAAGAGGGTGGCACTCCTGCATCTACAGGCGAACTCTGTAGTGATGCACGTAAGCTGCTGTTGATGGTGATTAATGGAAAATAACAAGAAATAGTGGACACCAGGAGAAGTGTACTCCCTAGTGGTTTGATGATGATTTGCTCTAGTTCCCGATCTTCAAATAGCTTTTCATTTAATAAAAATGACCTTATATTCGCGGAGATATGATTTGAAAGTTAATTGAAATGATGCATCTTTATTGATGACACGATCGAAAGCATGCGGTGGGTCATTACAGCCAGAACCGCCACAGGGCCTAACAAGGTCTGATACAGGCCTTAGCCAAGAACCAGGACAAACACAGAACTTATCTCAAGAAAAAAAAATCTAAACCAGGACTAAAATGAGAGTAAGTCTGAAGTCTAAATCTAGGTCTAAAACCACTCTATGGGGCCATGGTTTAGCTCAGTCGGTAGAGCATGTGGCCCATATTCAAAGCTTGAAATGCCTGCCCCGTGTCGTGAGTTTGAATCCAGCTCACGGCAGTTTGCCGGATATCACTCTCCACTCTTCTCCCTGATTTCCTGTCACACCACTGTCCTATCAATTAAAGCCAAAAATCCCTCTCTACCACAAGACTAAACAAGCTTGAAACAAAGTCAAATCAGGTCTAAACCAAGACTAAACCAGGACCTCCATGCCTGTTCTGTGTATCGTCCCTTCACATGTTGAGGGATAATCTCCTCTGGCTGTAGCTGTAATCCAGTGTAATCCTAAAGCAACAGGCCATGGTGATAGCCCTGAGTTATTTCTGATGACAGGGACATCAGCCAATCACACTTACTAGTGACTTATGTAACGAGAGGCTATATGTAATCTACAGGGAATCACGTAATGATACACTGACCTCAGAGGCAAACATGGGCCACAATTTGGCAGGACTTTTTAATAATAATAATGGTTTACATGGTTTACACTTTTATAGCGCCTTTCATGACACTCAAATTGCTTTACAATTAAGTCCATTATTTATTCACTCCACATTCACACAGTGGTCGTGGGGAACTACTTCTGTAGCCATAGCTGCCCAAATGCACACTGACTTTTGAGATTTGGCAGCCATAATGATGTTTAAGTCCCCGTCTGAGCACACGAGTTGTCAACTTTCCAATTTGTGGATGACCTGCTGTACCCAGGCTGCACTCACAGTATATATATTTTTTATTCATTTGTAAATTCGAAACAACTTGGCACGAACAAATTTAAACCAGTTGTATGTATATGTCTGATAGCGTGTGTATTGAACAGGTGCGTGTTTGGGAGATCCCTGATGGCGGTCTCAGGAGGAACATGAATGAGGCGGTGTTGGAGCTATATGGACACAGCAGACGAGTGGGGCTCATCGAGTGGCACCCCACCAGCAGTGGCATCCTCTTCAGCGCCGGATACGACTACAAGGTCAAACACAGGAACAGATAAACGAATGTGCACTTGTTATTGGAAGAGTTAGGAAAGAATAAAATATATCAGAGCCATAGACATAACCACCGGAGGTCTACAACATTTGAACGGTGCAGCTTCAAAATAGTTCTTCCTTAGAACAATTCTAGTGTGGCTACTTCTGATATAATTTATAATAATTATAATATATAGGGCTTGGCACAGTAATGTATATTGCATTCAATAATAACATAGTATGTATTTACATATGTGAAATAAACATTAAAACCTGAAATTGAGATTCACCTAATATCAATTTATTCATACTGAAAAGACGAACCGAGATATTTCATCATAACAGTTTATTTTTAAAAATTCAAACAAAATATCTATCCCAAAATCAGTGTATATTTCCTTTTAGATCCTGATCTGGAACCTGGAGATTGGAGAGCCGGTGAAGATGATCGACTGTCACACAGATGTCATCCTCAGTATGTCCTTCAACACAGACGGGAGCCTGTTAGCCACCAGCTGTAAGGACAAGAGCCTGAGAGTGATCGAGCCACGGTCCGGACGAGTACTACAGGTCTGTTTACACCAGGGGTGGGCAAACTTTTTGACTCAAAGGCCACATGGGGTTTAAAAAATATGCCAAGAGGTGACTAAATATGTTGATGTGGAGTTTACCGGAAGGTATAACAAATGTGAGCGATAAATTGGCAATATTTTATCATTTAATATATATGAGAGGACTAAACCAGGTCTAAATGTGGCCCCTGGGCTGGACTTTGCCCACCCCTGGTTTACACTGTACTGAAGCATGTGGACAACTATTGACAGGTTTAACCCCTTTAGGCAAAAACAGATATAGCTGCTCTATTTAACCCTGTTCCCATTTCGCCTTCTATACTGAAATCTGCAGTCTGTGGTCAGTCTTTCTCAGTTTAGTAGTAGGAGTAGAACAAAATATTGATATTCTGATTTATTGTGATCGATATATCGGAATGAATGATATTTTGCATATTTCACAAAATTAAAACTTTAAATTTAGTTTCTCATTTTAAGAATGTAGGCTTGTTTGTGAGATACAGTTGAAGTACTCTCTGTATTTCAGAAAAAGATGATCTATTCGTTGGAATACAGTTTAAATATGGTTTCTTTAATACAGTGATAGAGCGTTTGTTGTTATGTGCTATACATTGATTATCACAGTATCGCCATATTGTGAAATTATCAGTACCGTGAGTCATTTATCGTGCATTGTGAGGGGCCCTGTGATTCCCAGCCCTATTTATTATATCGGCGAAATGATGATATTATGGAATCACGTCAGTGTTCTTCTGCAGATCCTAGCTGTGAACGTGATAACTCAAAAACGAATTGCCGGATCAGTTTCAACATTTGCACACAGGTGCATACTATAAAGTCGCAGAACTGTATCGATTTGGGTACTTCTTCGATGAAAATTAATTAACGCAATAACTCAAAAAGTCTTTGCTGGATCTTTTTCAACTGTTGCACACAGGTACATATCATGAAGATGCAGAACTGGATTGAGTTTGGTACATCTTCAAATAATGACAATTAAGTAATTCAC
>JAVQKC010128580.1:0-10648 GCA_036025475.1 Philypnodon macrostomus
CAGTCTCCCCCCCATCCAGGACATTTACCACAGCAGGGGTCTGCATAAGGCACGCAGCATCACTAAGGACCCTACTCATCCAGCACAAGGACTGTTCCGTCCGCTACCCTCTGGTAGACCATACAGGAGCCTGCCAGCACACACTAAAAGACTAAAGAGACAGTTACTACCCCCAAGCTGTCAGACTACTGAACTCTCAATAATGCTCTCAATAATACTGAACTCTCAATAATACTACACTAAATCACTTTACGTAATATGTTTACTGCTGCACTATTTGAATGTATGTATCATGTATGTGCAATACTATATCATGTGCAATACAAAATTCATCTGTATAAGTATTTTACCACCTGTGAAATACTTACTTTACTTAAATCCAACTGCACCTTTTCTTCCATCTTGCTTATGTCCTCTGAATACTTCTGTGTAACTTGCTTAAACACATTTTTCAGATGGAGCAGTTCCATTTCAGCCGCAGTGATCTTCTGATTCAGATCTTTACCACCCGGTGAACGAGACACTGGTTTAGCTGGAAAACCCACTGCTTTGTCCTGTTGGGAAATATGACCAACACAATATTAGCAAGACCTATATGTTAAGAAAATAAATATTGCATTCATTTTTATAATTATATATATATACATACACATATATATATACACATATATATATACACATATACATCCGCTACCCTCTGGAAGACGATACAGGAACCTTCCAGCACGCACTAAAAGACTCAGAGACAGTTAGTACCCCCAAGCTGTCAGACTACTGAACTCTCAATAATGCTCCCAATAATACTGCACTCTCAATAATACTGAACTCTCAATAATACTGAACTCTCAATAATACTGCACTAAATCCCTTTACGTAATATGTTTACTGCTGCTGTACTATTTGAATGTATCATGTATGTGCAATACTATATCATGTGCAATACAAAATTCATCTGAATTTATTCATTCTTTTTCCACCTGTGAAATACTCTACTCACACCTTATTTAATCCTACTGCATCTTTGTATTTTTCTTTTTTATTGTATTTTTTATTATATGTTTATTATATTGCTACTTATCTCTTTTTGCACACTTTCTTACCATGTACTATTACTGCATGTTATTAGTACTTCATGAGTATCTTAGCGGGTCTAACGGTTCTTCCGATCCAAAGCATTTCATTGCATTTTTTGACCCTGTGTTGAATGTGCAGATGACAAATAAACTGAAACCTATATATATAATGTTAATTTTAGTCCCTCCCCTGGCCTCTACAGCAACATTAGATCAGACTTTGTGGGTTTGACCAATAGTAGTCGAGTTTGACTTTAGTCCCTCCCCCTGGCCGCCACAGACTACATCATTGAACACGGTCAAATTGTCAATTTCATTATTTTTTTATTTTCTTTTATTCAAGGAGTAGCTGACCTTTGAACTGTAGATGTAGTGCTCGTCACGCCTCCCTCTGTGGCTCAGCTGAACCTGTTGGACTCTGAGCTCATTCTCTGTGATCCGAGCCTGGAGCTGCACAATCTGCTGCTTCTGCCTGAGGGACCCAAGACACAATATTTACAATACAACATATAAACAGTCACATATATGTTCATTAATATTGGAAAGTACATGTGTATCATTGTCTGGATTCTACTATTTCACACATAGGAACTGTAATGCTTATAACAGTCTGTGTTCTCAAACAGATTATAATAATGTTTAAAGATGTAGTCCGTGATTTTGAAAACTGACTACCTGACCCTGGTTCTGTGATATAAAAAGTAGGTCTGTAGTCTGTAGAGGCCAGGGGGAGGGACTTAAGTAAAACCCGACTACTATTGGTCAAACCCACAAAGTCTGATCTAATGTTGTTGTAGAGGCCAGAGAAGGGACTAAAGTAAAATTATCATTATGAGAGATTAGCTATTTTACATCACAGAACAGGGTCAGATAATGCATTTTATTGTATTTATTTATTTTTAACATTAGAAGAAGAATAAAACTTAGAACAAACTGTAAGAAATAGAGTAGACCAAACTATGTCATGTGTTTGAGAGCCAGTACCAGTCAATCTCCTGCTCTCTTTGCCTCAGCAGTCCCTCCTGAAACTTCACCAGACCAGGAGCAGACACCGGGCTCTCCTTCAACAACTGAAAACATACACAACAGGTTAAACATGGCAGTGTTTTTCAGCTTTAATCTACACGTACTAGATTGTCTTGAGATTTTTCTGTATCAATGTGAAATAGTCCATGTAAGTAGAATGCACATCATTTCTAGTTGGAGACAATGAAAGATTTTGCTTGTGAATGATTACTGCTCAATGTAAGTCGAGTTTTTTCAGATCACCTATGCATTCCCTGTGGGCTCTCTAGTGGATGTCCAGTTGCGTTCGGAGTCAGTGACCACATGGTAATCAGGATAAGGCTGGTCCTCACCTGTTTGATCCCCGATTTATGTAGGGCAGCTCCTCGTTGCCTGGTGACTTTTTCTCCATTATTCTCAGCCGTTTCATGTTTGACACCTGCGCTGCCTGGTTCAAACTTAGGCCTGTACGCCATCTGTTCACTCAGCCACATCTGGGTGCGAACCTCGGGCTGAAGCGGCGAATCAAAAGGGGGCTGTTCATTTAACCCCCTACCGTAGATATTCCAATCTTCTTTCCTGTCCTGTGAAGCGGTGTAGCTGGTGCAGAGGTTATGTTTAATAGGTGAGGATAAGGCTGAAGTACTCCTCAGCCCTGATAGGTCTGACTCTATACTGCTGGACTTGTGGCGGAGCTTGTAGTGGTGACAGGGTCCGGAGCCTGGGGAGCGCAGGAGGGAACTATTGCATCGAAATGACGACGTCAACGGAAGAGAGAAGTTGGGTTTGTTCATGTTTGTTCCTCGTTTGCTACTTTTAAGCAGACCTCTGTCCAAAGACCCCTGTAAATCACTGGTATAGTTGGGGCTGTGTGTGCGAGATGAGTCAAAAACGGCCCAGGATGACAGCTTGTTGAGGGAGGAGCTCTTTCGGATGGGTTGCTGGTTGTTGGTCTTCATGGCTGATCCGGACGAGAGGGCGGAGGTGAGCTGCTGGCAGGACTTGTACCACTGAGCTGTGTTTTGTTGTTGGGCGGACAGCTGGTCGTAGGAACGGGTCAAAGGCAGAGGCCTGAGACGGACAGGGGACAGGCCCGTGACGAACAGAGACTGTGGGTGAAGAGTAGAGCCCCTCTGACTGTATGTCGAGACGTCTGGAGAAACATAACACAGAGACATCATTGCTCAATTTACTTTCAGGTTAGTTTATTTTGCCAGTAATCTGTAAATATATAGTTATCCCAATGTAACAAAATGGATCATTACATACATTTTACATTATTTTTATTGTCCACTGAACAGATCATTAGCGGTTCTCTAGTTCAAACTGCTGTTGAGTCCTTGGGCAAGACAATTTTACTATTTGCCTCAAGTGTGTGTGTGTGAATGTGTGTTCATGTGGGGGTCTGCCTCGGATGTCCACTACCATCATGTGACTGTGGAGTTAGATAATGAACTCCTGCCTTGAATGGTATAGTCAAGGTGGTAGTTTATAGCCATGTGGCCGCATTAACTTTCAAGTGCTGGAGGAAACACTAGTATACATGTACCTTCTACACTGTCAGAGCTGTATGTGTAGAAGCCCGTGTCCCCACTGTCAGACACAGAGCTGGGTCTGCGTCCGGAGGTCCTGCCGCTGGGGGCCAGGGCAGAGGGGCTGCCTGGGCCCGAGAGGAAATCTGAGGAGCCTCCATCACTGCTGCAACCTGTACAAGGGCAGATATTAAATATATTACAATAGGCTATATTAATGCCGGTCTAATAGGGGATGTTTGTATCACATTTCTCCAGTGGGCTATAGTATAATCAGTGAACATGTGTTTTATTGTATTTTAAAATGTGTAGAGCATTGTGTTTTCAATACAATACAATAAAATAGGATACAATACTTCAGGATAAGAGGCTACAGTTGAAGTCAGGACAATATACAATCTTTTACAATAGCTCTGCTTCCCATTAAGATAATTATGACAATAAGTGAAATATTCAGTCAAACACAATGCAGCTAGCATCTGCCTTTAGCTTTCAACTCAGATAGCGGTACAGTGCTGTGATGTACCTGTTTTGTTCCTCTCTGCTCCATGTCTCTCCATTTTCAGCTCCGATAAAAACCGATGTCCAGGGCAAAAGCCGCACTGGACCGCATCAGTCAAACAATGTACCGAACACAGACGAGTAGTGGAATGATGTCCTTGATGACAGCTGGAGGCGGCACGCGCAGCATCAGCAGCACGGGCCACGGCGCTGACGCTCTGCGGAACTGGGGCACGTCCTACTTTTCACACACACACACACACACACACACACACACACAAAACACACACACAAGCGAGCAGGACATCGGCACAAACCATAGCCTACGGCGTTTTAACGTGGGGTATCGACCTAAATTTGAGAAAATGCCAACCTCTGAATTGGAACTACGGCTACTATTAACCTGATCAATAGTAAAACACACATTTTATTTCCGCCATTTGCAAAAGCCACAGTTGCCATCTCACCTACAGTAGCTTTTAATAAGATATCACTACTTTAAAGGGGCATTCTGGCTTTTTTAATCTTGTAATGCAGTAGGGCGAAAACAAACCAGGGGGCGCCATACTGTATTTAAGTTGCTATGACAAAACACCAGAAAAAGAAACCTTACGTTTTCCCCGGAGTTGTTCTTAACAGGCTGCATTCACTCAACACATCTGAGTTTTCATTGTTTTATAGCTAATGAAAAATTGTTTATATTGCTATGTTCTTGTTTATTACAATATTTTTAATCAGAAGTCTGTGCTCAGAAAGTTCTAGAAGCAACTGGAGGCAAGACCGTAATACATTTTCAATGGAGAAATTACAATTAGCCACAAAATACAGCAAATTAAAATGGTTTTGACAATTGACCACCTCCATTCCGGAATGTAGAACTTTCTGTTTACAAACGGTGAAAGGGTCTATAGGTTATTTAGTAAAAGTACTGCCTTAAGACCAAACCCAGGGAAGTAGAGTTTTATTTTGTACCCGGGAAACTCAAGACTCCTGCAGCAACAACAGCGGGAGGATTATGACAACCTCCAACAGAGAAATACATTATTAAGAAGAAACGTATGTACACGGAGCCATGACGAGACACAGTGAACCGTTACATGTGAATTTGTCTTTTAGGGAAAATGTACAAATATTCTAACCCTGCCTGTTGTCCACACATGAACGTTACGAGCCATCTCAGGTTTCAGTTTATTTGTCATCTGCACATTCAACACAGGGTCAAAAAATCCAATGAAATGCTTTGGATCGGAAGAACCGTTAGACTGGCTAAGATAGTCATGAAGTACTAATAACATGCATACAATAATCTGTATTTTGTTCTGATTATATTAACTTAATTTATTACTGAGTGTGGCATAAGCGTGTTGAGATCAGTTGTGATATATGGTGCTGCCTTGTGAAGATTATGGAGGTCCAAATACAATCTTATTACATTTTTGTGTATTGCATATCGGTAGAGAAGCACCGATCCGGCTTTTTCAGTCTCGATACCAATCCCGATATTTGTGCTTTGTGGATCGATTGATACCCGATATTCAGTGATGTACTGATTGAAAAAATTCAAGGCATAGACTTTGTATAATCAGAAATAATTCACCTAAAATATAACTAAGACCAGATGTCCCTCAAAATGTCTAACTTTTATAATTCATGAGTTTCAATGTAATAAAATGTAGTTTGCCACATGTGTTATCCTTTCATATTTAGGATAAAGTATAATAAAAAATATAATAGTGACTCCGGTATCTTTTGCTTGTGAGCCTGGATCTCTAATATTGGGACATATTCTTGTATCCGTCCACAGAATGACCCAATGTGTGAGTCCAGAGGAGCAGTCCCTCATTCGCAGCTTCTTCAAGAACTATGTGTCTGAGCATCACGCTGAAGAGATCCTCCAAGTCATCACAGAGACGGATGTAGACACTCACCACGCCATAGTGGTCAATGCCATGACCTTATTTGAAGCCAATATGGAGGTAAGGTCTCACCTAGATAAAGATAATAATTTACCATGATATGAACTTATGACGACCTGCTAATCTGAGAGGATTGCTGAATTGTGATACAGTGCATTTATTTATGCTCTACTCTTCACTGTGATTCTTCCTAGATTAGCAGATCAAGTTGTCTACTGTCTGTATACTTCATGTTTCCACAGGTCGGGGACTATTTCAATGTTTATCCCAGTGCAGTGCTGTCTCTCTTTGATGAGGTGCTACAGCAGACAGCCCTGGAGCTCTCAGAGAATAGACAACAGAGAGCCAGGCACAAACTGATGTGTACACTTCATACAAGGATCACAGGTGAGAGTCTCTCCTCAGTATAATTGTGCTGATGAGGCTTTGGGTGTTTTTAAACAGTGTTTCCCCGGATCAGCCTCAACATCATAGTTACGTTATTATAAAAGGCTTGATGATTTGTGTGCATGCGTGCGTGTTTCTAGGATTACCCGTTTGCCCTGAGCTCACCAGAGACACTATACCCAGGTCCAAAGATGTGGGTCATTTCCTCTCAGTCACAGGCACTGTCATACGAACCAGTGACACTAAGGTGAGTCCCTGGATTCTTCACTTCAATACAAAGCATGCAGCAATCTGAAGGGTTCCTTCACACCAGACTCACAAAGTTTATAGAGGAGATTAAGGACCAGTAATTACAAGTATGACCAGATCAGCATCACTAAAATGAATGTATTATCTTGAATGTAAGTTTTTGCAAGTCTGTATCACAGATCTATTATAAAATCAGGATAGGGCTATCCTGATTTCCTGACCTCTGCCTTGATGGCAATATGTTTAGTGGTCACTCAGTGGTACTGCAGCGAGAAAAGCCCCTGCGGCCAAAAGTACAAAAGGCAACAACTTCCAAAATGGTGGGATTTAGTGGTGTTTATTCTCTATTTTCATTATTTTAATGTTTGTGGGGTCACTTGGGCTTCTATCCCGCCTTCGAGCTGATTGGTCAGAACGGACCACGCGGTCTGTGTACACGAGGGCGGGGGCTTGAGGGCTGTAGATTGAGCAAAATATATTGAAATTAACGGCAGCTATCTTGCTACGCACTCTCCTTTAATAATACATCCATGGTCTGTATATTTCATTTTTCTCTCTCTTCCTTTTGTTCAGGTGCTGGAGTATGAGCGTGACTACATGTGTACAAAGTGCCGGCATGTTTTCAAAGTGTGCGCCGAGTTCGACCAGTTCTACACGTTTGTCGCCCCAGTGTCCTGCCCCAGCCCTGACCACTGTGACTCCCACAAGTTCAGCTGCCTCTCCGGGGACGCCGAGCCGGCCGCCTGCAGGGACTATCAGGAGATCAAGATCCAAGAGCAGGTACGACCATTCCGAGAGACGTTTGAATCTTGAGAAAATGCACTTTATTTGGTCACACACTTGTGTTTCACCCCTAGGTTCAGCGGTTGTCTGTGGGCAGTATTCCTCGCTCCATGCTCGTAGCCCTGGAGGATGACTTAGTTGACAGTTGTAAATCTGGTACTACACTTAAATACACTTTACATATTTATCCATGAGGGGTTCTCAAATGATGGTATATGTACTACTAATGCAGGCTCCCTCAAGTTGTAGTATTTATTTGCTTGTCTGGTTAAAGCTGTAGTCAGGAGGATTCATAAAAATGTCTGGCACACCACTCAAAAATCTAACTACTATTAGTCAAGGTGATAACCCACAAAGTCTGATCTGATGTTGCTGTAGATGCCAGGGGAGGGACTAAAGTAAAATAATAATTATGATCATATAACATTAATCATTTTATTCTGTATATTTTAGATCTATATTTTACAGTTTTAATGAAATGACTCGATGTTTGCAGGAGATGATGTGACTGTCTATGGGGTCGTGTGCCAGCGTTGGAAGTCTTTCACTGAGGGCTCTCGATGTGACGTGGCGCTTATTCTTAAAGCCAACAACATGGAAGTCAATAATCAACACTCTACAGCCTCTCTGCTGATGGAGGAGGCCCAGAAGGAGATGGAAGAGTTCTGGGACAATCACAAATTAAATCCTCTGGCTGGTGTGTACTGGAGCTATGATGAAAACCGCCCACCCCTAACTGGATCTACATTCATTCATGCAGTTTTACCTTTTATTTCTCTGTGATATTAACATGTTTTGACTTTCTGCAGGCAGGGATCAGATCTTGATGAGCTTTTGCCCACAGATATTCGGCATGTACGTCATCAAACTGGCCATGGCCATGGTTATGGCCGGAGGGGTGCAGCGAATCGATCCTACAGGCACCAAAATCAGAGGTCTGAAAAATATTTCTCCATCAGAGTATTAAATTGCCAAGGAGGTTATGGGTTTTCCAAGTTTGTCTGGGACTGACCAGACTTTGACTTCCACCCTTAAGTCGGATATCCCTGCCTCTTTGTGCCTAGTGTATCTTGAGAATGGTCAGTAGTGGGTCAAACTCAAAACAAGTCACGTATATGAAAAGTCACATATGGAGAAATTATTCATTTTCAGCAATATGGTAATGCTAAAAAATATGCCAGATGGTTGCCGGTTCAAGTCCCCGTCCAATTGTATACTGTTGTTGTGTCCCTGGGCAAGACCCTTAACTTACATTGCCTATGAATGAATGTGGTTGTGTGGACGGTGTTTGGAGGGGCCGTAGTCGCAAACTGGCAGCCACGCTTCCATCAGTGGGCCCCAGGGCAGCTGTGGCTACAATAAGTAGCCTACCACCATTATTATTATTATTATGTATTCTGCTATACATTCACAAAAACAGCTGAGATTTTATTACATGTTTTACTGCTCAAATGTAAGTGGTTTGCTCTTGTGCAGGTGAGTGTCACATGTTGCTGGTGGGTGACCCCGGGACCGGAAAGTCTCAGTTCCTCAAATACGCTGTAAAAATCATGCCTCGCTCGGTGCTCACGGCTGGGATTGGATCTACAAACGCTGGTAGGGTCTTTTAAGTCATCAGTACCATCTTTATAATGTAATTTTGAATACTTACTGTACTTATATGTTCTCTTAGGTCTGACAGTGGCTGCGGTGAAGGATGGGGGTGACTGGCATCTCGAAGCAGGAGCCTTAGTGTTGTCTGATGGCGGGTTGTGCTGCATCGATGAATTCAACAGCATCAAAGAACATGATCGCATCAGTATACATGAGGCTATGGAGCAGCAGTCCATCAGTGTGGCTAAAGCGGGGTAGGGCATCGCATTTTTAACCTGTCCGGAAGCATTAACTGATGTAACTGATGAACCTCCACAAGAATCACACGACTTTCAGAACATGTTTGTAGAGGTTTTACATTCATTTTATGCAGGCATGACTCAATGGGCTCTGTCTAAGGCTTTAGGTGGAAGACTTATAGCCTATAATTTCACTGTCTGCACTTCTGCCATGACACTGCAGACTGACCCACACTGCTATTTGGTTCCATGGGAGTGGTTGTAAATTGTTGTATTGTGATATATTTGAGTATCTTTATTTACTAGTTAAAAATCAAAACACAAGACTAAACAAGGACTAAAACGGGGCAAAAGTTGGACTAAATTATGGAAATCAATTGAGTTTTGTCTGCATAAGACTCCTCTTATGTCCTGTCTATCTGGTAACTGATTAGATTGTGTCCTTACAGAATGGTATGTAAGCTGAACACCCGGACCACCATCCTGGCAGCCACTAACCCTAAAGGCCAGTACGACCCAAACCAGTCCCTGTGCGTGAATGTGGCTCTGGCCAGTCCTCTGCTCAGCCGATTCGACCTTGTGCTGGTTTTACTGGACTCCAGAAACCCGGAGTGGGACCGCACCATCTCCACCTTCATACTAGAGGACAGAGGCAAACCAGGTGCACTCAAAGTCAAGTAATGTAATAGAAGGAGTACACGAAACATCACAATGTATCTCAACATTATGAATTATATGAATTATAATGCTATGGCTTTTAGCCTGACATAGACTTACACTGTAAAATTGCTTTTCCTATTAGAGCCTTGAAGGAGAAGTGTTGTGAGGAAGTGAAATCCTCATGATAATCATGATTTTTTTTTATTATTCCAGTTTAAATCCATTTAAAAAAGGTTTGAAGTTGATTCTGTGATTTTGTTGATTTCTGCTGATTGTTGATTTCTTTCTCAATGGGACTTTCCTTGTTGATTTTGAAGCAATTTTGACTTAGATTTTTTTTCTCATCGAACCATGTTGTAATTATATTTTCACTTATTTACACTCTATATGAAGTGGAGTATGCGTGTCCTCCCTGTGTTACTGTGGGTTTTGTCAGGTTTTGTTAGGTCAATTGGCCGATTAACCAATAGTAGTCATTCCATCCATCTTCTTCCGCTTATCCGGGGCCGGGTCGTGGAGGCAGCAGTCTTCTGGAGGAATCCCGAGGCGTTCCCAGGCCAGCCGAGAGACATAATCCCTCCAGCGTGTCCTGGGTCTTCCCCGGGGCCTCCTTCCAGTGGGACCTGCCTGCAACACCTCCTGGGGGAGGCGTCCAGGGGGCATCCGAAACAGATGCCCGAGCCACCTCAGCTGACTCCTCTCGATGTGGA
>JAVQKC010128596.1:0-10508 GCA_036025475.1 Philypnodon macrostomus
TGACCTCTGTAATGTGCCTATGTACATTAAGTATACAATTGCCCGGATCAATGTGCCAAAATTCACGCGATTTCGTTTATGTTCAGCAGGATTATTGGCTCAATAAAAGTGCATCAAAACAATAATTAGCAAATTACTTAATTAACTTAATTAATTTGAAGATGTACCAAACTCAATCCAGTTCTGCATCTCCATGATATGTACCTGTGTGTGGAAGTACAGCTGAGCTGTTTAATAAACAATAAATGTTGAACTGGTTCGGCCCGTGGCCCACCTGATTTGACTGACTTCTATGAAACACACACTTGCACCGAGTTTAGACCTGGTTTAGTTCTAGTTTAATCCTGGTTTAGGAACTAAAATCAGTTGGTGCAAGGTTTGAGAAAAAAATGCTGTGCAAGCCACATCGGAAGAGAACAAGCCCACAGCAGGAGGTGGGGGAAGAGGTAGTGCTCAGTCTGCATGTGCGAGGTGAGAGGGAGAGAGATCAGTCGAATGGATGGAACAAGGCTCTTTTCGTGAGGAGTGTTTTGTAAGATCGACTAAAAAGAGACGTAAGTGTGATTTAAAACATTTAGTACTTCATCGTTTTACATTTTTTGATCCATACGCAGTATTTATTTGTCAGTTCTTAGTTATTTTTAAGTTTAAAGGGGCCCTATGCAACTTTTTTAACCTTAATAACAGCATCCAAATCAATGTGAGGAGTTGTGGGGGGAATGAAGATTCTGAAACTTGGAAATAAAAATGGAGATTGCTGGCTTCCCCGTCTCTGGAAACAAAATAGCTAATTAACGGGCTTTTTGTGGTCATTTACTTTGATTATTTCTGGGTTTTTTGCCCAAAACCACAGCGGGAGAAAAAATTTGACCAAACAGCCAATAAAAGGTGCATTATACCCTTTAAGTAAGTCTGTCTGCCACAGATACAGATACATTAGATTTATACATGGGTTTAAATGGTGAAGTGAGAAACTATATGACAGAAAATGTTCATTGATAATATTTATTATCAAACATTGGGAGCGTTTCCATTTGAACATAACCAGAACCAAGTACAAGAGCAAGAAACGATGATATAAAGTTCACAAGCTCCTCAGTCCTGGTTCAGTCCTGGTTCAGTCCTGGTTCAGTCCTGGTTCAGTCCTTGTTTAAAGGCCATTTTAATCCTTTAAAATAGTTCTGATTATTAATATAATATTATATATAACATTTTATATCCTTCCCGTTTCTTGTACAATATCTACAGTTATTATCTACTTCTCTTTTCTCAACATTCATTCAGCTGGCCGACCACAACGAGGAAACCAATAGTGAACATGTGTTTTCCTACACGGGCTCGTTTGACGTCACTAACAAAATTTACTAAAAAATCTTGGTGCCCTTTGTAAATGCCAGACAATGTAATTTCCAGGCATTTCAAACCACTAACATTAAGTGACATTTAATGTATTACTCATTGTATTGGCTTTTTAGTCACATGTGAATTACAATAATGTAAAAATCAAAGCCGTGAAGATGATTATGACGTACTCAGAAAATATGTGTATTTAGTAGCATTGTATCGGACTAATATGGGTCTACACCAGGTCTAAACTGTGGCTAAACCAGGTCTAAACTGTGGCTAAACCAGGTCTAAACTGTGGCTAAACCAGGCCTAAACTGTGGCTAGAACAGGTCTAAACTGTGGCTAGAACAGGTCTAAACTGTGGCTAAACCGGGTCTAAACTGTGGCTAAACCGGGTCTAAACTATGGCTAAACCGGGTCTAAACTATGGCTAAACCAGGTCTAAACTGTGGCTAAAACAGGTCTAAACTATGCATAAACCGGGTCTAAGCTATGCATAAAAAAAGGTCTAAAAGGTCTTATTCAATGTACATTAAGTCTAAAGCATCATAATATATACGATCTATTTTTCCGTTTTTAAGTCACATGAAACCTGACCGTGTTTCAGTAAAATGTCGGTGAAGAGCCGAGCATAAATGAACTTATCAGGATTCAACCATCTTTATAGACATGATAACCTCGCCCACCTCTACGCAATACTGAATCTATTTTTTCTCTTTATCATTTCAGATTCTGTTACGGCCATCTTGAAATCTACTGTTTGAGTCACAATGGACCCAATTTCAACTTCCTCAACTTTCAACCCCTCAGATCTATGGCTACAAAACATTTCATCCAGTTCTCCAAGCACCACCAGCTACAGCACCCTCTCCCCCAATCAGACCAACTGCAAACAAGACGAGACATTTCGCTGGATTCTGGCCATTTTTTACTCCATGTTTTTCATTTTCGGACTCATGGGGAACATTTTCGCCCTTTGGGTTTTTATTTTCCTCCAAGCGAGCCGTAACTCGGTCCGAATCTTCCTTATAAACTGCGCTGTGGCCGATTTAGTGCTCCTCGCCTGCCTGCCATTTCGGATTTTCTATCACATCAATGGAAACCTGTGGGTGCTCGGATCGGTGGCCTGCCAAACTATCGGCAACCTATTTTATATGAATATGTACATGAGCATTGCACTATTGGGATGCATAAGTTTGGACCGATATTTGAGGTTAAAGGGGAAGAGTCGGGCGAGGAGAGGACTCAGAGTGCATATTTTCGGGCATAGCTGGCCTTGGAGTTGGCTCGTTTGCACCGCGCTTTGGGCCTTTTCGATTATGGCACTAATACCAATGGTGGTCATGGCAGAAGACCAGAAATCTGACCAGAAGTGCTTCCAATACAAGCAAAGAGCCACAGAGGGCAAAGGAAAAGCCTATTTCAATGCGGTTCTGGTCATAATGTTTTGGATGGTGTTTACAATGATGATGGTCTCCTATGCCAAAGTGGCCGTCCAACTGCTTAAAGTGTCTCGGGATAGGCCAGATTTGCCAAATGCGCAGAGATACCAGCGCACGGCGAAAAAATCCTTCTTCGTTTTATTCCTGTTCACGGTGTGTTTTGGACCATACCATGCGTTTCGGCTAATTTATATCGTGTCCCAGCTCAACAAATCCATCTCATGCGAGTATCAGCTTTTAATGGACCGTTCCAATGAAGTAATGCTTTTGTTTTCAGCCTTCAACAGCTGCCTAGACCCCATTATGTACTTTCTATTGTCCGGATCGGTCAGAAAGACGGCATTTCAGGCTCTTGGAACTAGATTTGGTCGCAGATTCAGGGGCTTAAACGATGCTACGTCCAATAGTTCGACCATAGACTACAGAAGACAGTCAGTGCCGTTCATTTTGCCCAATAATACTTCTACTCCTAAAAGCAGTGGGCATGGGAGCAATAACAACATGCTGAGGAGGACAAGCTTGGTGACAGTGCCATCTACAGGACAGAAATAAGAACTGCAAAGACTGGACTTTTGTAAAACTACAATATTTTTACTTTGCGTTGTAATATTACTTTTCTGTGAAAGTTTCTGTGAATGACATTCATAATGACATTATTATAGCTTTGTATCCACTCAGAGATTTTTGCAATTGTATTAGACTATAAATGTATAGACTATAGCATTTAACACAATTGTTAACACACTATCTTTAGCAGTTTAGACCTGGTTTAGTCTCAGTTTAGACCTGGTTTAGTCTCAGTTTAGACCGGGTTTAGTCTCAGTTTAGACCGGGTTTAGTCTCAGTTTAGACCTGGTTTAGTCTCAGTTTAGTTCTTGGTTAGATCTGCTATTGTCTTTGTTCAGGTTTAGTTCTGCTTTAGACATGAATTAGTCCTGGTTTAGTCACGGACTCCCGGTAGAAAGCTTAATGTTATCAACAAACAAACATAGTGTATACTTTCCATTGACAGATGCATTGTATATAGCGTTGAATACCACAGTAAAACTCACTTTAACGTCCCGATGGATCACGTTGTTGTCGTGGCAATATCGAAGTGCCTCTAAAATCTGTCTCATGTAGTGGCTGTGAAATAGACAAACAAATAAAAAGTCATTATATTAAGTGCTGAAGTCGTATTGTGGTAAATGTGTTTGTGTCTTACCTGGCTACTGCCTCACTGTAGACAAAGCCAGCATCAGCCCGCTTCACGATCTCAAAACACAAGTCCGCGCCATCCATACTGAGAAAATACAAGCAGCTCGTTTTAAGATATTTTCCACCATTTTGGACAATCCCAGTTTGAAGAAGCAGACAGGAGCGATAACAGAGAGGCTATAACATGTAAGAAATGAGTTCATTTAAATGTGTGCAACAGGATATTAAGTCCTGGTTCAGACCTGGTTCAGACCTGGTTCAGACCTGGTTCAGACCTGGTTCAGTCCTGGTTCAGACCTGGTTCAGTCCTGGTTCAGTCCTGGTTCAGCCCTGGTTCAGCCCTGGTTCAGCCCTGGTTCAGCCCTGGTTCGATTCATTGCTCCTTTCTGGTTATCCAAATTATCCACAGTATGTGCAAATAAAGACCTACTATAGAAAAGTCTGATTTATTTCCATCAGGGCGTGGGGTAAATATAAAAGTAAATTGGTTTAAGTAAATATCGCAGGTGAACTTACAACTCAAAGACCATGTAGAGCATCCCATCAGAGCTGTAGGTCTCGAGGAGCTCCACGATGTGAGGGTGTTTGAGCATGTGACAAATACTGGCCTCTCTCTTCAGATCTGAAAACAAAAACACATATTACAGATTTGCATTTCAGATGCTGCATTAACTGGAAAATAGTATAGAGAAAATAGTAGAGTATGGAAGAAGGGTTTTTATTAGAACCTGAAACATTGTGTACGAACTTGCATACTTTCTCCACCAGAGGGAGCTACAAGAAGGATAATTAGACCATTCTCCATGATGTCCATTCATTTCAACCATAAAACAATCACTGAAAACACTAGAATAAATTGAACATTGAAAGTAGGGGCTGTCGACGGTTGAACCCTGATACAGTACATTCATTTATGCTCTGCTCTTCACCGTGTCAATGACAGTTTTCATATTAATAATACGGGATGAACTGGCTGTACATTGAACACATTTTATTACCTGGCCATAAAATGCATCATTATTTCTAGACACTATCAGATTTAAAGCCTGTGGATACTTGGACGTTCCCACTAAAGAATTGTGTTGAAATCATGAAGTTAATTTTTTGTGGCATTGATTTTATGAAGAAAAGAGAAATAGACATCACTCAAATGAACAAACAACTGGTCAGACAATAATGCACACATAAATAAAAATGATCAGCGCTAAACAAGGTCTAAACCAGGTCTAAACCAGGTCTAAACCAGGACTAAACCAGGACTAAACCAGGACTGAACCAGGACTAAACCAGGACTGAACCAGGACTGAACCAGGACTGAACCAGGACTGAACCAGGACTGAACCAGGTCTAACCAAGATTGAACCAGGTCTAACCAAGATTGAACCAGGACTAAACCAGGACTGAACCAGGACTAAATAAATACTAAACCAGGTCTAAACCAGGTCTAAACCAGGACTAAACCAAGACTGAACCAGGACTGAACCAGGACTAAACCAGGACTAAACCAGGACTGAACCAGGACTAAATAAAGACTAAACCAGGGCTAAACCAGGACTAAACCAGGTCTAAACCAGGTCTAAACTAGGACTAAACCAGGACTAAACCAGGACTAAACCAGGACTAAACCAGGGCTAAATTAGATTGATCTAGTACTAACTTAGGTTTGAATGTCTCTTACAAAAATGTAAATACAGTTTAATTTTATATCTACCAAATGGCCAGAAAAGTGTTGACGGATAATTCTCTGGGCTTCTCATTGGTGATTCTGTGTAGGTCTTCTCCAAATCGTGACTAAATCATTACGTAACACTTAAAGTCCCCATTTCACAGACACTGCTTCTATTCTACAGCATTCACCCATCCTCTGAAGCACTTTGATTAGCATTTAGCCGCTATTCTTAACTCTAACAATGACCGCCAGTGTCCACAGCCCAAAGAGGGGAGAAGCACTTACTGAGCGCGCTCCAAATTCAACCCAAAAATCAGAAATGAGGACTTGGTGCGGCGACCTGTAGCAAATTATTCAAGCATTTTTTTATTGATGAGTTAAAATATGATGGAGATGACAGTTCTTACAGTTCTTGATTTGGTTTCATTTAGATCTTGTTTAGTCCTGGTTTAGTTCTGGTTTAGCCCTGGTTTAGTTCTTGTATAGTCCTGGTTTAGTTCTGGTGTTTGTCTTGGTTTAGACCTACTGTAGACCTGGTTCTGTCCTGGTTAATCCTAGTTTAGCCAAAAATCTGATGTAGACCTGGTTTAGACCTAGCTTTGCCTGGTTAAACATTATTTAGTTTTAATCTAGTTCTTCTTTAGACTTGGTTAAGTCCTGATTTAGTCCTGGCTTTTTTTAGACCCGCTTTTGAGCAAGTTTTGTCCTGGTTAGTCCTGGCTCAGCCCTGGCTCAGCCCTGGCTCAGCCCTGGCTCCGCCCTGGCTCCGTCCTGGTTCCGTCCTGGTTCCGTCCTGGTTCCGTCCTGGTTCAGTTCCCCAAATCATGATAATGTGTCAATTGTACTGTGTCCTAAGCACTGGTGATGTAATGTTGGAAAGGTCATCATTTAGGTCAGAGTGGTCCCCAACAAAGAGGGCATAGTTTTCAAGATGGTGACCAAATAATGCACTATTAGGGGTATAAAATGGCAGACTTGATGACATTGATTCATGCCAGCTACTTTGGGCCTGAGGCAGGATTAGTCTCAGGCCTGACACCTATAGAGACGCACGCTGAAACAAGCATGTCTTGCTTGTATCAGCCAGTGACACGGGGGGGGACACACAGACTACACTCAGGATTGTAGTTGTCCGTTAGCCATAAATCGTCAGCTTTTTCCGGACCATTTCTCTGCATCAGTCTCACTTCACTTGAACAAATCCGTCCATTAGTTTTCTTTAATACTAACAGCACTAAATGACACTATCAATCTCACTTCAGGACGAAGGTTTGGACTCTGTGACCTAGATGTCTGCGTGTACTCTCCGTGTTACTGTGGGTCCTCTCCGTCCAAAGACATGCATGAGTGAACGAATGTGAGAGTGTAAGTGTCTAACTGAGACTAACCCCGTCTCATAGTAGTTGGGGAGCTCTAACAAAAATGAGCTGAAGATGGTGAATGAATGAATATTTTTGCTCTTATTGATGAGATATTTCTGTCTATATTCTCCGTGGAGTCGTTTCCATGTCGTGCTGGTTTTGGCTCCAACATTAATCTCCGGTGGTGGGTCTACAGATGGCACACCACGAACTAACGCCAGGTTTAGCTGTCAGCAACAGGGACTTACACCCAACAGCATGACGCACACAACACACACAACGACACACATCAACACAACACACGACGAAAACACACAACAAAACACAATGACACAACAACACACACAACAAAACACAATGACACAACAACACACACAACGACAACACAATCCAACAACACACACAATGACACACAACGACAACACACAAAAACACACAACAAAACACAATGACACACAATGACACAACACACACACAATGACACACAACAACAGCACACAACGATAACACACACAACAACACACACAATGACACAAAAACAACACACACAATAACACACAACAACAACCCACAATAACACACAACAACCCACAATAACACACAACCCACAATAACACACAACAACACACACCAACACCACAGCACACAACAACAATATACACAATGACAACACACAGCAAAACACAATAACACACAACAACGACACACAACAAAGACACGCATGGGATTTTGAGCGCAGAAGTTATGAATAGACAAAAAGACTATAATAGTGTAATTCTGTGTGATTGACAGTATCCTCTCTTGTCCTGATTGAGTTAACCCCACCCATCTGCTGTGCCAAGTGTGTCAAATCAAACACTCAGATTAACTACAGTTCACACCAGGCCACTGTGCTACAACTGGATTAGACCGGTTAATCAGTGTCAAATACCAGGCCACTGTGGCTCAAAACATCTCATCCAGTTTAAGGTCTTCTTATTATTTCTTTATTTTACCAGATTAAACATCTCTTGATCTGGCCATATACCCGGTTTTGAAGTGTATGTTTTTACCTTCTGTGCTGAGGCCGGGGCTGGAGGTGAAGCTGGCTACATCTACGATCTTCACGGCGAACTGTTGACCCGTGTCTCTGTTGATGCATCGTCGCACCACACTGAACGGCCCTCTGAACAGAACACAACACACAATATATTACTGAGAGGAAGAGCTGCATGGTGTAGTCAAACGCAGGTGTAGTCAAACGCAGGTGTAGTCAAGCGCAGGTGTAGGACCGACTCAGTGGTCCTGACCCACTGTTGGAAAAGACCACATACATTCAGGTTATTACTGAAAGACCTTTATTTAACCAGCTGAGCTATTAAGAACATGTTCTTCTTTAGGACCGGGCAAAAGAGCTTTTTTAGAAACAGTGAATCAATGAGAAGTACAAACAGAAATCTGAAACGGAATCTATACAATAACCCAATACAACACGAGCGTGGTCAAATACAGCAGAAATCATTACCCGTGCACCAGACCAGGGCAGCAGCCTCATTCACAGGGACCTGAACTGGAGCCAGTGAGAATTATAGACTAGCCTAAAGGGTTAGATAGGAGGACTTTTATATGGTTTATTTGAAGTGAGTGTAGCTTTGAGAATGACGCAAAAGAGATCGCTGCGAGGTGAGACGTTATAAGATCAAATAGGCTAACATGGAGACGATATAAACAACTATGGGCCTGAGGCGGGGTTAGTCTCAGGGCTGACATTTAAAGACACACACTCAGAGAAAATGTATTATGGTCTGTGGCGGCAGAAGTGGGTCAAAACTCAACCTATAATAGCCCAATATAAAAAAAATAAACCAGGATTTAACCAGATCCAAACAAGGTCTTAGCCAGAATTTACTGAGACTTAACCAAATCAAGCTCTCCGCCCTAACCGAAATTTTAAAGTTGCAAAAAAAAACCTCTTGTGTGCCTATATTCAGAGTAAAAAAAAAGAATCATACTACGGCAGCCACAGAGGGTCAAAACTAGCTAAGAAAGCAAACATTACAACTATACTGATGCCAACTATCACCTCTGTGCTAAACCCACTCAGTGCTAACATTTGCCTAAAACAAATGCTGTAAATGTAAACTCATGTGGCCGAGAAAAGGCTGAAAACAGCAGGACTTTTACTTCACGGAAATCTACTCATGACCTACTGACCTCTGACCCCAAAACAACAGCTGGGATTGTCATTAGAAAGAACATGGGGGGGATACAATTTAGGACAGAGAACTGATCAGCAGTATTTATATAAAAATAGCAAAAAGGATCACTTCTAATATTCAGGTTTATGTTGTGGTGACCGAGTGTCTGGTCTTGAACTGGGTCTGGGCCTACTGTGGTCTGGGTCTGGGCCTACTGTGCTTTGGGCCTCAGCCTAATGTGGTCTGGGTCTGGGTCTGGGTCTGGGCCTACTGTGGTCTGGGTCTCGGCCTACTGTGGTCTGGGCCTGGGCCTGGGCCTACTGTGGTCTGGGCCTGGGCCTACTGTGGTCTGGGCCTGGGCCTACTGTGGTCTGGGCCTGGGCCTACTGTGGTCTGGGCCTGGGCCTACTGTGGTCTGGGCCTGGGCCTCGGCATACTGTGGTCTGGGTCTGGGCCTCGGCATACTGTGGTCTGGGCCTGGGCCTCGGCCTACTGTGGTCTGGGTCTGGGCCTACTGTGGTCTGGGCCTGGGCCTCGGCCTACTGTGGGCCTCGGCCTACTGTGGTCTGGGTCTGGGCCTACTGTGGTCTGGGCCTGGGCCTCGGCCTACTGTGGACTGGGTCTGGGCCTACTGTGGTCTGGGCCTGGGCCTACTGTGGTCTGGGCCTACTGTGGTCTGGGTCTCGGCCTACTGTGGTCTGTGGTCATGGTTAAGTGGCTGGAGTTTCGACAGCATATTAGTATATTCCTTGTAAAATATTTTCTAAAAAAAAGCTCACTATTACAAAATAATCTCTCACAAAAACACTGTTAATACAAAAACACTTGTAAGGTCCATCTTGGCTACAGCTTCAGTATTGTTCTTGCCGTGAGCCTCTTGCACACTCAGCAGATCAATATTTGTGAATGAACAATGCACTTCTGAGTCTTGTTTCAAGGCCACCTGCTTTGAGCGCGTTGGTGGTTGGAGCATTTTTCCACCAAACTCTTTCTGCAGCAAAGAAATATAATTAACCAGCGTCCGGGGGGATCTCCCGCTCCGAAGTTCAGCTGATGCTAATATTTTACCGTTTTTGTTCGATTTACATAAATGAGGATTTGTGGAGGTTTGGACGAGACTAAATCTGTTTGTTTTGAACAATTGGGAATTCTGGGTGGATTTCTTGGGACGAGGGTGAGCAGACGTTGGACTGAATAAATAAATATACAGTGAAGAAAACAAGTATTTGAACACCTTGCTATTTTGCTATTTCTCCCACTTAGAAGTCATGAAGGGGTCTGAAATTTTCATCGTAGGTGCATGTCCACTGTGAGA
>JAVQKC010128604.1:0-11170 GCA_036025475.1 Philypnodon macrostomus
AGTCCGTAAACCAAACCGAGTCCGTAAACCAAACCGAGTCCGTAAACCAAACCGAGTCCGTAAACCAAACCGAGTCCGTAAACCAAACCGAGTCTGTAAACCAAACCGAGACCGTAAACCAAACCGAGTTCGTAAACCAAAACGAGTCCGTAAACCAAACCGAGTCTGTAAACCAAACCGAGTCCGTAAACCAAATCGAGTCCAAAAAGTGCTTTATCAACTCTCTAATCCACTTCTCTCCCTGTGTTCCCCATTTATCATTCAAGCCTCGCCTCTCGTCCTTTGTCTCCTACATCCAGCATCCAATTATACATCACATTGTATCAAGGCTTTTCTCACAGCAGGGGAAAGGGGCTTTTAGTATCTTCATGTAAACAAACAGTATTAATCAAATAAGCATTGTGTTGATATCTAGTCTGGGAAGCACATCTCGTATTATTAGATGTGTTTTGTAACACAGTGAAGGGGGCACATTAAGACTTCTAATGGCGTTTTTGCTCCGAGGAGTTGAGCTCATTAGTTTGGTGTCTAAAATCTGCCATTGTGAGTTTAATTGCTGGAGCTGTATGTGGCAGTATGGGAAACAATCAATTCAGTCACAGTTTTTTCATCTTGGTGACAATGTCACTTAGGGATTCACGTATGAAGTGGTGCAGTTTGGGCACACACACAATTGAGGAACTGAGTATTTTCAATTCAAACAGTACTGGTTTGTGGTTCACAACAGAAAAAGCTGTTATTTCTGTTCATTTCTTCTTAAAAACATAAGAAACATGGCCTACCAAAACATAAAAATACAAAATATTAGCGTCAGATATTGGCCATATTGATAATTGAAATCTATATTGTTTTGGTTTCTAAATATTAGCAAACTGGCTTATTACGTTATCCTTTTTGAGTGCAGGTTAACATCTATATAAGCCTATCTAATACTGATCAGGTGTTGAGCCAATATGTAGATGAATCCCTACTTATAGTAATATTGCACTCTGCTTCTTCTCTCTAAACCACTGCAGATTAGACATTTTCACAGTCTTGACGTGCACAATTGATGTCCGGGACAGCTTTTGTTTCAGGACACAGGCTCTCGTAAAGATAGCTCACTGGGACATGGCCATGATTTATTTCAATAGAACCATTGTTAAATTTAATTGTAACACCTGTGCTTTAGTTTCTTCTTAAGCACGGTAAAACTTTAGCTGTGAATAAGCGGTTCCCTCGTCTCTTCAATGAATGACTCAAGTTAAAACCCACACTAAATATACAGTGTGTTACGTAATAAAAAGTAACGAAATCTGAATTCTAAATATTTTTATTTACGTACAGTTACCAGTCAGATGAAGGTTACACTCTATTGTGCCCTATGGAAATGTGTCCTCTGCATTTGACCCAGGAAGTACCTAAATCATTCATGGTGCATGTTTTAGGTTGATGGTAGAACCCAGTGGTGGACCGTGCCCTTCGGACCTAGGTCTTCAGCCACTCATAATGAGGGGAATTTCTACTGCGGTGCCAGCGTCGGAGTTGACCGTCCTTTCCTGACAATGTCCAGCTTTTCTTGAAAAGTCCGTCTTGAAAATAGTCTTGGCAGTAAATCTGCACCAAATCTATTTCTTGTGCTCCTTCAGCCATTACGGGCTAAAAAAAGTAAAACTAACTCGACCAAAAAGAGAATTAAGCGACACCAATAAACCACCAATATTGTGCGTATAGCTAGCTAACTACCGATGCAGTTTGACTTAGTAATTGCCCAATCATCGGGCCTGAATAAGGTCACGTGACCAGGCCCGTTAGAAAGCGCATGGTGACACCAACTTCAAATCTGATTGGTTGAAATATTAACATTGACTATATATGCTAATGTGGCAATTCAATGTAGTGTGCCAGTAAAAGTGATTTTGAAGGCCTCTCGAGGACTCCAAGCAAACCTTTTTGACTTTGACCCTACCTAGCAACAATGGATAGCTGAAATGTGATTGGTTATAATGCTCTTATATGAAAATACATGTCTGGAAGCAGGCTTTCCATCGGAAAAGCTATGAAAAGAAGCAGACACACCATTGGGAAATATTTAAGTATACATGAACATTAGCCAATGATTTAGATTTGTTTTAGGCCTGCAGAGAAGGCTTTGCAGGCCCTGACGGCCCACCACTGGTAGAACCCCACCCAGACTCATGGAGAAACATGTAAACAGTGATCATTGTCATTATGCTACCTCCCCTCAGTCCTAGTCTCCAGTCCATTTTATTGCCAACCAACCCAGAGTTTTAGGCACTAATTAGAAAGAGCCTGTGTACCACTATTGGACCCCATACCACAGTTTGAGAATCAATATATCATTTTGCAGGTATTTGCTGAACTGCAGATTCTATACATTCTATACATACGTTTGAATGAATGAATTTGACCTTTATAATGTAATAGCTTTTCTCCACTAGGCTGTGTATTCGTATGCAGTGAAGAGGCTGTAGAGACTATAGCTTAGATTAGCCTACAATAGTTTCTTTTACAGAGAACTTGTGCCAAACTGTTTTCTTCCTTGCTTTTGAATACAGCCTGCCTAAGGGTGATTTACACTGGCTATATTCCTTCTGTCAAGTAATTGTCTTGTCTCCACTGAGTAGGTGCTGCCAGAATACTCAATGACCAATGACTCGGCGATTCGATCAAACTGTCTTTTCTGAGCTGATACCTCTTTGTATTCCAGTTAACTCCTATTGTCTGCACTTTTATTCATTTTGACGACTAAAGGCTCAGGCATTTCTGACTCAGAAATCTGTTATCACCTAGACATTAAAGCTGTAGTCTGGAGGTTTCCAAAAATCCTGAACAATAGCAGTCGAGTTTTACTAAGTCCCTTCCCTGGCCTCAAAAGCAACATCAAATTAGAGCTTGTGTGAGCTGCTACACCACTCAAAAACTCAACTACTAGTGGTCAAAATGTAGCCCACAAAGGGTTGAGCGTAAAAAGTTAAGGCTCAGGATTCTTTTTCACTTTAAGTCCTGAAACTGTGATGTTGCTGTAGAGTCCAGGGGAGGGACTAACATAAAATAATAAATTACAGATTAGATTTTTTTTTTAGATATATTTTTTGTCAAATGCCTGATTGATGTGACTGTGATTTGATATAGTTATATTTTATATATATATAAAAGCAATAAAGTAGTCAAACTTCCAGGGCACTGAATCACTCCAGGCACAGTACAACGCTGGAGTGAACTTCTAATATCTCTTCACTGGAGCCAATAATGTTGTGGGTGTGTGTCCCAACAGTGCCATACTTGATACTTGCAGCTGGCCAGTGTCCACGTCTATGGGCTATGGTCTATATTGCTCCGAAAGATTTATGGAGTCCCACCTCTGCTCTGGTCTGACGCGTAGCACTATTTTATTGGAGTGTAATTCTGCTTTTTATTTTTCCAGTTAGTAACTTTACTGAAGCATGATGCAGTAGAACACAGTTAATTATGGAAAATAGACTTGGCAGAGACCACTAAAATCAGTATTATGTATGTAATCTAGGTCACTTTTCATATGGGCTACTTGATGTATTTACAGGTGTTGGTTGGTTTGTAAGTCAGTTTGTACGAACCAGGAGATAATAATGTATCGGTCATATTGCATATTAGGAGCATTATGATCATCACTTTTCAATGCCTTTCTCAAAGCACTTACTTTTTGTGTAATTATTCATTATCCAATATTCATTCACTCCACATTTACACCTGATGGTGGTACTACTTATGTAGCCACAGCTGGCCTGGGGCACACAGACGGAAGTGCGGCTGCCAGTTTGAGCCTATGGCTCCTCCGACCACCACCAATCACCACCCAACACCAATCACACAACCACATTCATTGGCAATGTGTGTTAAGTGTCTTGACCAGGGACACAATGACAGTGTGAGCTCGGACGGGGACTCGAACCGGTGACCCTCTGGTTGCAAGGCAAGCGCCTACCCACTGCCGACGTACATTTTTGTGACTACCGATATAGTATATGTTTTGCTTTTGTAGCTCTCTCTTTATGTGACTATGGTTGGTTAGAAGCCTACACAACTTCAAATATTTTAAGGATAACTCAATGATCTAAATTAAGTTCCACTGATGCACAAAAATCTACTAAAAACATCATTACCTTCATTTTTTACATGTAGCATCCATTCATTTGTATGTCTGCCTTGATCAGATGCTTTCATTACTTCAGAAATGCTCTCCTCAATGAAATCAAAGCAGGATAGAAGCTAATAACTCATGAGTGTTTTTCTGTGAGCTTTACCGCTCAGTCAGCAGTTGATGTAGATATTTTTACCAATAAATTATGCCCATATTACCTGGAGTAATGATGATTTCACAACACGTTTTATGAGATTGCCTGTATGCACTTGTGTGTGTGTGAACTGAAGTTATGTATATAGATTCACTTTTATCACTAGTTTAACACAATTGTATTTAGTTGCTTATACATTTTTAATGTTGCCAGAACAGAGTAGGCAGGAGGGACTTACAAATGAGAAGTGAAAGTAAAAATCTCAGGCATATGGCGATGAGCCTGTAATGGCTGTTTCTGCTAAAGCAGGTAGATGTTTTTTTAGTGTTACTGGTTGTATGCTCGCTCTCCAACAGCTCCCGCGGCCTGCCTCCTCACCTCAGATAAGCTCTTTAATTGCCAGCCATCATGGCACAGTCATGGACATGGCCGGCAGCTACAGAACAGGTTCCCTCCATCTCTCGCCTTCACCCGAAGCCAATTAACCATTCTCCTGCTTGGATGTCCCGATCAGACTCTCCTACCCCCACCGAGGCTGCGATCCACCACAGCATCCTCAGCACTCTCCTCCTCCGCGCCCAACCGGCTGATTTAATTTGTTTGGTAATATCAGGATTGGCATGTTCAGCCCAGCTTCACTCCAAAGTGAAATTGGACAAGGGCATTGGAGCCTCACCATGTAAAACCGCCTCACCTTGACAGCTGCTTGAGTGGGCAGCCGAGGATGAGGAGAAGGGGGGTTGTAAGATGTACCTGAGTGGAAGGCAGACACCAATTCACTTCTTCCTTTTTCCTCGGGGGAGTTCTGTGTCAGGACCGGAGCCAGCGCTTGAAGATGGAGCCTGTTTAAAGTAGAGACAAAGAGCCAGGTGCTGCTGGGGACCAATCTGCTGCACAACAACACGCTGGAACCTGTCCAATCTGTCCAATCAGCTTCCAGCAACACCACAGAGAGACAGCTCAGTGTGTGATGCTCGGGGTAATTCTCACTGATTTACTTTGTCATTTCAGATCTTTACATTCTGCCTTTGACTCCTGGCCCAATAGTTTTGGTACAGCTCACCATCGTAAGACATCATGTGGACGTCTGAGAGCTGTAGACTGAGGTTTCCTGTTTCAAATTGATGTAAAATAATCACAATTACTATTTTCTCTCTTCTGGCCACTACAGCAACATCAAATCACAGTTTGTGGGTTTCCACTTTAACCAATAGTTCAAACTCAAACTTGATGTTGCTGTAGAGGCCAGGGCAGGGAAAAAACTAGATTTACTAGTTTAGCACATATATTGTACATCACCATTAGCCTCCATTCACAAAGCCAAAGCTCAAAGTGCCATTATTCACCTCATTCACCTAAGTAACTTAAGAAAATATGAAATATATATTTGGCACAATAACAGTGCTGTTCTCTGGAAACTGAATTACCACACGCCCCAGACTTTGGCAAAAAGTGGTTCCAACATCCCATAATCGTATACATGCAGAAGTCGGGGTACAGGTCGGCTAACTAGCTTTATGTAAATGCACACGTTTGACTGACACTACCTGTTTCTGGGAATTTGAAGGGGGTTTCGAATGAAAATGTGATGTTAATGGTAAAATACAATGATGTTGAGAAATGGAAAGCGATGCAGAGAAAAAACTGAAATAATCTCTAAACTGAAAACGAATTATTGTCCAGCATTCTTTTTGTTCTCAAACATTTTTACAGGTCTAACAGTCTAAGCAGGGAACTCCCGCCTTCAACCACCGCCCGATCCACATTGCACCAGCCCTTTACGGTACCTCCCGCGTGTGGTGGGTCCACGGGAGGGCGAACCACCGACACTCCGGTTGAAGGGCGAGCATCTACCCACTGCACCACCAATTAAAAGTGGACACATAAAATGATCATTAGCAGGGTTAAAGCCGGTGTCTCGGTAATATTTAAACTCCCCAGACCAGAAGCATTTCAGAGGAAGACATGTTCACAACGGTTTTGTGAAACTGATGTGAAGCAGGTGGCCATCATTTATGACTTTGTCACTTTGTCAAGGCCTCTGTTGTTCCAGATAAGTCACAACAGCTTGATGGACAGTGATGAAGATCCTGTGTGTTTCGCTGACGCTGCTCCTTCTCCTCTTCCTCGACAAACCAAAGAATCAAAGGTAATTGGTAAATTCATGGGGCTATTGATCCCAGTGTTGTTTGAGAAAAAGACGGTGCACTATATATATATATATATATATCAATTGTACTGTCTATCCATGTCTTCTTAAAAGCCTTTTTCACTTCAACATTCTCAAAATATCTAATACTATCTTTTATCGAAATATCACACACCCCTATATGCCCACACCTTTATGTCAAGCTCGGTGAGATGGCCTAGATACTGTAGGTAGTAGTAGACCGACAGCGTGGGTGAGGAGCAGAGATTTGAAGCCCACAGTCATTTCCACCTCCAGTGAAGGGAGACCACCTCTTTAGCCCCATCTGGGAGAGGCCACGGTGCTGGGACGATAACAGATCACAGCCCATCAGCCGCGTGACTCACACCTGAAAAGAACTCAAGACTGAATTTCATGAACTTCAATTTCCATATCATTTGGCCTGTCTGCTTTACTACATGTCAGGGTTAGCTCCTCCGATGGGCCGATGTACGGAGAGCCTGATGGTAACGCTAGACGACCTGACAAATGTGGGTATAGATTTTGATTTTGGACGATAACACATTCACTTAGAGCTGTGTTTTGGTTTATTTTACGCATGTTTGAGTAATCCTGTGTGCTGAGGCGCTGATCTTCTCATGAACTGAAAACAATTGTGTTCACCTTTCTATAGGTGAAGAAACCCCATCGTGTAACCACCTCCCCATTTGTTTGTTTTGGCTGTAGTAGTGAAGTGGGCGTGGTCAGCAGGGGGAAAGAGGACCTTGGAAGGGGTATGCGCCTATCTAAACCTTTTTCAGCAGAGAGAATGCAACAGCTACCAAAAAGATCTTTGCATTTTTATATTATATCACTGTATGTGACATGGTAATCAATATATATCAGCCAAATGCTTAAGGCCCTGGCTGCATGTAACTAATGTATCTAACAAGTTGACTTTTGCATCAGCTGTCTCTCATATAATCTATTACCATATTGTTACAAATTCTTCAATGTAGTGAGTGACCAAATAGTCCTCTCCTCTTGTTTAGCAGCTGAAAGAATAGAGGAGGAGCCCCGATCTCTTGTCTTCACGGCTCATTACCCACACCTGGATCAGACTGCAGGGAATCCTAATTTAAGTCACTTGTTAACAGCGTCCTAATGCGTTCTGACAGTGGCAACAGAAGATGAGTCAAGATGGAAGTGAGAGGGGGCGGGGGTAGGGGGCGGTTGAGAATCGTCATGACAATACTGGGGCTGAGAAGTAGGGCTGCACAATATATGGAAGATCGGCAAATGCAATGTCTGTATCGCAAGAAACTGCATCTAATGTCATCATTTGGTCTGGATTAAAGGTGTAGCCTTTGGTGTAGTACAACCAACAGATTAACTACTTCATATCATAGAACTGTTATGTTCAGTTGTGTACCTGTTTTATTTTGTGACGTTTGACTCGTTTTGGTTTTGCTCCCTGTCTTCCTGTTTCCTCCGGTGATTCCCTCCTGTGTGATTACCTGCCACACCCCAATGTGTTTCCCCTGGGTCTCGTCGTTCTTTGTATTTAGTCTGTTGTTTCCCTCTGGCTGCAGCAGTGGTGCAGTGGGTAGATGCTCGCCCTTCAACCGGAGGGTCGGTGGTTCGAGTCCCCGACCGTGCACACGCTGTGAGGCCCTCCCGTGGACCCACCACCCGCGGGAGGTACCATGGTGCAATGTGGATCGGGCGGTGGTCGAAGGCGGGATTTCCCTGCTTAGCCTGCTGCCTCCGCGACCCGGTTTCGGACAAGCGGAAGAAAATGGATGGATGGATGGAATTCCTTAAGACCACTTTAAGTTCCATGGTCTGTCTACACACTAAAGCTGTCTCATTAAAGACAATGTTAAATGTAACTTTGTGGACGTAGAAAGGTAGAATGTTTGTGTCTATGAAAGAAAAAAACTAATTTAGAGATATCAATTACAAACTTTTCCTGCAGATTATGAACATAAATATTTGAAAAAAATGAATTGCAAGATTTTTTGTCCTTTCACCAAAATTGCATACTTTTCCAGGATAAAAATGTCAATAATAGATCAAGCCAGGTTTATTTTATTGATTGGTTTGTTTCGTAGACTTATTAGATCTTATTTAGTCTTTAGAAAATCGTTCTTGTGTTTTTGGGGTAAAAACCTCAATTAATCCATCTAGTAATTAGATATCAGCAAATCCTTCAGTAAAAAGTTTCAAAATCTTGTTGCATACTAGACTGGAACATTTGGACCCTGTAGGTTCTACTCAGATCTTCGTGAAAAAACACATTTTGAGAAAACAGCGATTGACGTTAGAACTTACCATAAGTCTATGATTCCAGTTAAATACAGATCTTTGTTTTCAGGTGAACAGGTGCTTTACAGTTACATTATTCATTCACTCCTCAGTCACAGTGATGGTGGTAATCTACTTATGTAGCCACAGCTGCCCTGGGGCACACTGACAGAGTCGTGGCTGCCAGTCTGCGCCTATGGCCCCTCCGATCATAACCCAAATAAACACGCTGTGATTTCTAACCAGATATGTTTACAGTTATGACAGCTCCAATGATGATGATGAATTCAATAAGCCATAAAAACATTATTTTCTCATCCTTCGTGAAGCAGACAGGCCCCGAGGCGCTCCACTGTTAACTTTAACGATGGGAAGAGTTTCTCAAAACACATGTCAGAGATCTATATCGGACAATGTACCAAGGGAAATAAGAAATGGATAAATCATATAAAGACATAACAGCAAATCCAGACAACGCTAAAGATGGGAGCTTGATTTCCTGTTCCTGTTCCTTCAGTTACGGTGTTAGTAATTGCAGGATAAAGTTGTCTGAATTATGTTTGCCTTGAACAAGGGAAACAGGCTGCTGATGATTGTTCACAATAATGCGGTGGGAGCTGGTTTCTTCAAGACATGCATTATAAAGTGGGGAAGATGAAGAGTACACATGGTTTTAGAGGGACTGAACATTAAGGGTTAAAAAGCTACATGTTTGTTTTAGTTGGATTTGATGATTATTTGTCCATAATGACATCTGTCACAATACAGCACTGTAGCTCTTTTGAATGAGAGCTTTAAATGAGACCTGTGATATGAGACCTATGATATGAGACTATGATATGAGACTATGATATGAGACTCTATGATATGAGACCTATGATATGACACTATGATATGAGACCCTATGATATGAGACTATGATATGAGACCCTATGATATGAGACTCTATGATATGAGACCTATGATATGAGACTCTATGATATGAGACTATGATTTGAGACTCTATGATAAGAGACTCTATGAAATGACACTATGACATGAGACCCTATGATATGAGACTCTATGATATGAGACCTATGATATGAGACTATGATATGAGACTCTATAATATGACACATATGATATGAGACTCTATGATATGAGACTCTATGATATGACACTATGATATGAGACCTATGATATGAGACTATGATATGAGACTCTATGATATGAGACTCTATGATATGAGACCCTATGATATGAGACCCTATGATATGACCCTATGATATGAGACCCTATGATATGAGACCTATGATATGACCTACGACCTGTAGAGATGGATGATGTTAATCCGTTGTTGTAAAGGGATTGTTTCTAATATTTAGAAACAGCCAGAGAAAGAAAAGACCACTGGGGATGTTTAACTTTATGGTAATTGTCCTGCCCCCCATCTCCCATTGAAATATATAGGGCTATAGAATGTTCAACCCAGCAACAGGTTATCTTGCATTTTGAGAACATTCTATAATTTTACCCAAAAGTCGGATATCCCTAAACATTTGCAAAACTGACATTTCACCAAAGCCAAGAATGCACACTTGTGATTCACCTGTTGGTTTGTTTCCTCTTGCAGGCTGCACCCCTCAGAAGTGTGGCCGTGTGGTGACAGACAACGTGGTGACCAGAGAGGAGGCCCAGCTTCTCAGAAAGTAAACACTATTTATCATTTTTCTGTCTGGTCCCTCCAACTCAATAATTCAACACATATCCTAAACTTTCTTTCTGATCCGCAGGCTTGCAGAGAGAGGTCTAGCACTGGCCGGGTCGGAGGGAGGAGTAAGTATGGATTTTTCAAATAGGATTTTTCACATAGGATTTTTCACATAGGATTTTTCACATAGAAGAGTTGAGATAAGGCAGAATTATTTGAACTGTAAGTAGGTTCCTTAGGGTAACGCAATACTTTTTAATCAAATCCATTGCAATACAGCCTGGGAAACTCTGTTCGACCAAAACATCCATATAATTAGTGTTTTAAAATTTTCTGGAGGAGACACAGTCTGCTTTTACATAATCTGCTGTTAATTATCATATTTTAATGAAGTTTAGAATATCATGTCCGCAGCTGAAAAGAGCACTCCTGTTGAACTTTCTTGGTGAAGATTTGCCCAAGTACAGAGCATTTAACAGATTGTGGAAGCAGCTCAAAGCAATGTTAATGCTGTGAGATGGTAATTATTTTATACCCTTTTATTTGCAATAACATTATTTGCATATTTAACTTGAGAAACATTCACATTTTGAGCCCACATTGCATAGATTTTTGTTATTTAATCATGTTTTTGCATTCACTATAGTTGCTTCCACCAAGTTTGTTCAACTTTCGATGATTAATTATTTCACAATGAGCCTCTAAGAGTAAACACATTTAGCACCAGCAACAGTAAAATGTATTTATACAGTCATTCATATACACTGTTGC